>MPNW01000218.1:52284-163051 GCA_011800805.1 Hirudo medicinalis | reverse complement strand
ATCATAACTGGGAAAATAGCAGCAGTAAAGAACACGACAGAAAAAAGAATAAAGATTTTTAAAGACCACCTTGGTGCAATCGAGCAATGCAAGTATTCTCTGTGGTTATTGCCGTCGTCTTGCAAGCGGATGCACAAGTAGACAGATGAAGACATTGAAAACTGAGGTAACTATTGTAGTTAAAAGCTTATTTAAACGCAAGGTTCTCGAATTAGATCAACAGGCGGCTTTAAAGTGAGTTCAAAGATAATCTCCAAGCCAGCCAAATCGACACGAATTCTTGAAAATTTGTCAACAAAATTTGAAAGTCTGAATGGTCGAAATTGCAGCGTTTGGCACGGGTTAATTTGGCTTGAGAAAATTATTTTTTAACGTTTTGAAAAAAAAGTCAGTGACACAGATGTCCTCTAAACACGTCGGTAACTTTTCCACGTTTAATCAGCTGACTACTCTAAAATGATTAATTCCTCTGGTTAAAAGCCACAACAGTAACGAGCAACGACCTTAAGAATTGCACGATCATTTTCGCAACCGGATGTCTTCCAAAGCGTACAATTTAACTCTCTCTAGAGAGAAATCACTGGATAATTGATTTATTTATGGTTGAATGATGAGAAACCGACTGGTGACTGAATGATCGATCATTGAAACTCAAAAGATGGGCATCATTTTAATCACATTTTTCTTTGTTTATTCAAATCGGGACGTTCTCTGTTGACTTATACCTATTTGCGGAAAATTACTTCCCGTCCCTGCAGCAGACGGCACTTTGGCCAGAAACGGTTGGATGTTAAGGATCTCATCATCTCATATTGGCAGTCAATAATGCTAAGAATTGTAACTTTCAGTGAATGGTGATACCAAAATCTGAGGCAACTAATGCAGATGAATAGGAATAGCAAATCTTATTCAACGAACTTAAAAATAAATTTGTCGGATAATTTAAAAGTAAAGTCGGCGAAATCACTCATGCAAGATTTGTTTAAAAGCAAGTTGTTCGTCATAAATGTCGGCGAAATTAAAGCCTGTTAAATCGATTTAGCTGTGACGATGAGAGGTTTGAATTAAAAATTAATTTAAGCTGTTTAATGGAATCCTAGCTTAAAATTGATGACGAATGACATTGTTTACTAATTAAGTCCAATAAATTATGTATAATGTTGAAATAGTACTGAATAAAAATTTCGTAGCTTAATATCATCATCGACTGCTTTACAACATCTCGTTTTTTGCAAATATTAATATGTGGAAAGCAAACTTAATCAAGAAAATAATTTAACAATTTATGTAAAATGTAAAATCTAAAAAAAAAGCAAATGCAAACAAATAATTTGATTCGAAAGCTGTAAACAAGGGGGTGAATGGGATAATTTGTCGGGAGGAACAGGCCGCTGATTCGTTTGATTTGTATTTTTAACAAAATGCCCAGCAAGGTATTGGGATATTGCTTTTCGGCCGTTAGAACTGTTCCTGTAATATTCATTACGGCCGTCGTGGTTTGGTCCTACTATGCCTACGTTATTCAGATGTGCTTGTGTAAGTAGTTCCATTATTTTAGACCTTTTTTTGACTTATAAATCTTATTGCTTCTGAAGGCAACACGATATTTTTTATTTGAGATGGAAAAATTTTTGTAGCAAAGTTAAAATTTTGAATATGATCAGATATATACTTTTTAATAAAGATCTCACATCTGATAGACCAACATTGATTTATTACAGTTACAGTGGACAATATAGCAGAGAAAGGTCTGATACAATATTGATGTCTTTTTTTTTTTACATTTTCTGCAATGCTTTATCACCATTAGAGAAGACATTGAATTATTTTCAAATGCAAAGCTCACTTATTTGACAGAGGGGTATAGAACTATTTTGGTAGAGACATGTCATCATGACAGCTTTTATTTAGAGTGAAAATAAATCATGATCACTTCAGATGTGAGAGTGGCCTAATGGATACGTTTTGTTCATTTATAATTCATTAATATATTCATTAATAATATTTATAATTATTAATTAATTATTATTATTATTTATAATTATTAATATTATTATCTCAGGTCGATCGCACGAGTTTTTATTACTGATTGACTAATTAAACAACTTAAATAAATGAATCAATTAATTATTATAATTTGTCAAATAATGCATCCTTGTTGAACTCCAGTACTGTACCTGATCTTCTACCATCCCATCCTCATCATGTTCCTCTGGTCCTTTTGGAAGACCATCTTCACCCCCATAGCCCTGCCACCTTACGAGGTATGCGTCCAATTTCATCAGTCTTTTTTAAAATTTATTTTCCCATGGTATTTGTTATGACATAGATTTAATAATGATTCATCTATTAATGAAATGAATGCCATTTTACATTCGTGGTCGCTTGGCTAATATTTAGCAGTGGTTGATTTATATTCATTCATTGGCAGTACAATCTGGCCAGCTCGGAGCAGGTGACCCATGACCTCCTGAACTCTAACCTCGACCGGAAGAAAATCCTCAACAGCTTCGGAAGGTCCCTGGGGGTTCAGTGCCGGCTCGTCACAGGAGGTCGTCATAGTCACCGTCACCACAACAACAATTGCAGCCATTTTCGTTACCATAGCCATAATTAATTGCATCATCATCATTATTATTATTATTATTATTATTATTAATTATTATTATTATTAATGTCGTTAAAAATATCTTCTTGCCTTCAGACGTCAGGTTTTGCGAGAAATGCAACTCAATCAAGCCGGATCGGGCCCATCACTGTTCCGTGTGCGGCAAGTGAGTGAGCCTGTCTTGTTTGAAAGTCAGGTCTGATTATATCAAGACCGAAGTTATGCCTCTGATACTATGCACATGGAGCCTTACAAATTAACTATTATGCCATCGTTTATTATTGTTATTATTATTGTTAATATTATTATTGCTGTTGTTGTTATTATTGTTAATATTATTATTGCTGTTGTTGTTATTATTGTTATTATTATTGTTAATATTATTATTGCTGTTGTTGTTATTATTGTTATTATTATTGCTAATATTATTATTGCTGTTGTTGTTATTATTGTTATTATTATTATTGTTGTTATTATTACTATTGTTGTTATTATTATTATTATTATTATCGTTATTATTATTATTATTATTATTATACCATTGATGCATTGTTTCTAACTATGTTGTTTGCAACTATTTGTAAGATATTTCTAGTGGTGTTGTGCTACTTTGCAAATATGTTTAAATGCTCGATTAGAAAAATATTCTCCGGATTAAAAATTATAAACTTTCCTTGCTCGTTGATGCCATCTTATATTTTGTGCAGATGCATCTTGAAGTTGGACCATCACTGCCCTGGTGCGTTGAACATTGTCGTAATAGAATTTGCCATGTCGTCGTCATCATCATCATCATTCTTGTGGTTTTAATTTGTGCATTCATATCTGAAGAGTCGGCTTCAAAAGGAATTTCTTTGAAACTGAAGAATCTTAATTTCAAAAGAACTTCTTTTTACAAATATCGCCATTCCCTGCACACTCTAAGTAGACGATCGTTAGCATAGAAGCAGCTTTCAAGCTCTGCAATTTAGCATTTGTATTTATCTGATCTTTTTGAGTGCCTCATGTATCCGAACAGGACATGAAGGCTTTGTTTAATCGATCTACCTTTTATCTAGCGCCCCTACCCGAGGGAGCTCCCTGCGATGACCGTACTGGGGTCAAGTGGGATTAAAGGCTTCCAATTGTTTTGTTATTTTTTTCCATTTATTTCATTTTGCATTTTAGGGTCAATAATTGCATCTGTTTCAACAACTACAAGTTCTTCTTCTTGTTCCTGTCGTACGGACTACTGTACTGTCTGTACATCTTCGCCACTACTGTCAAGTACTTCATTCAGTTTTGGAGCGTGAGTCATCTTTTGTGGCATCATTACTCTATTATTATTATTAAATATTAATCATCTAATCAATCGAAAATTATAATTCAAATAAATCCTAATTGGTCTTAAGCATCTTTGTTGCTCCCGAGCAGGGCATCTCAGTATCGTCGGGTTCCGGCAACCTCAACAACTTGCACATCGTTTTCCTCTTTTTTGCCAGCGTCATGTTCTTTATATCCCTGGTGGCCCTGCTCAGCTACCACTGCTACCTCGTCGCTCTCAACAGGACTACGATTGGTCGGTTTTTGCCATAACCTCGCTTTTGATTTGCGTGTTTATAAATATGTCAGAGGGATTTTCGTTTGTGCACGATGAATGCGGACGAAATGTGCAACGATGACCTGATGAATTCATTCTCCTGCAGAATCATTCCAAGTTCCCATGTTCGCCAACGGCGTGCAGGACGGCCACGCATTCAATCTCGGATTCCGGGCAAACTTCCTCGAGGTGTTCGGCGACAACCCGAAACTCTGGTTCCTCCCGATATTCTCCAGGTGGGTTTTACCCTCTTTCGGATGTCTCTGCTGTGGCAGTTCTCACGGAATGGGGTTGTTGATAAAGTATTGGTCGAGCAATAAAGATAGGCGACTATAATTCGCTTTTAGTTTCGGCAACGGCCTGAAGTATCCGACTCGTTTCATCCCGTTGCCCAGCAACTACAACACCATGGACTCTGTTCTGAATCTCAGTGGCACCCAAACGTTAGCATTTGACAACCTTTGCAGTTTGGAAGACTAACTGTTCAATGAAGCCGTTATAATCAAAACGAAACCCCCAGGAACATGACGGGATCAGAACCGACGGTCATCGACATGTACGCGAGCTCCGACCTGCAAAATGGAAAAGAAGCGATAGGTCTGGAAAGTGACAGAGACACCAACCTGCTCCTGAGAGAAGGAAACAGCAACCATCGCAGCCACCCGACCAATGGCGACGTCACCAACTATCCAGGTTCGTGTCCATTGAAGTTGATCTGATCTGATCTGTACTTTAATTTTCTTCATGGCTTAATGTTTTTCATTTTAAATCAGTTCATTTTTAATCAGATTATGATGTTCATTTCTATTTTCTAGTTTATTCCAACTTCATGAGCTGAACTATCCTGACTGAAAACCTTGAAAGAACCACGTGCATGCGTTAGATCGATGTTATTTTGGGGGGTGTTTCGGTTCGGACGTGGCTTAGTGCTCTCAGTTCGAGCCTAGTTGTTTCCACATTTAACTTGAGCATTCTGATAGGTTGGTTTTTTTTAATAATAAGTTGCTGTAGTTTTTGCTAATTTACTGATGGCGTGCTCGCAACGTTTCATGCAATGTAACTCTCCGGCCAAATTTCTTGCACTACAAAAGGGGTCGGAACGAATCCGACCTTCCGTGCGGTCGGTTCCCTCGGCTGCAAGGAATCTTGCGTATAATTATATTCTTTGCCCTGCTCGTTCGCCATGTTCAATTTTTTTCATGAAGCATTTCTTTTGTGCTGAGAAAAATAATGTGAGAGCAAAATTCTTTGTAGAGCTTGGCTGTGGTCCTTCCATGATGGCTCGATTAATCTTGATTGTTGCATTTGTATGTAGCAATTATTTTCCAAAATTTCTTTGTCAATATTTACTAATTTTAATATTTTAATTTGTTCACAATCAAGGGGCAGTTTATATTCTGTTTTTTTATTTCTTCCACCGCTAGAGTGATGTTCTCTTAAGATTCCCTAATCTTCTGTCTCTTCTGTTTGCGTGCCTCTCTCCTTTTTTTTACAGAATGAATGCAACCTAGTTAGTAATTTGATAATTTTTATATTTAACTTAACCTTGAGTGTTTTAATCACAACAATTGATCGTTTTAATCTGTGCTTATTTTGAGTTTTTGGGAGCGAGCAATATACTGAAGATGTTTCCTTTATTTGAGGATGAGGATTGAAATAAACTTGGATGGCTTTTGATCTTATTTTGAAAATGTTCGGTCTTTGTTGTCGAAGTCTTTGCCGGTGTGCCGCTCAAGACAGAGGCTGTCTCGGATAGTTTTAGGGCACTTTGAGTCGATTTTTAAGTTATTTCCAGCTCATGGCTAAACTAGCGGAAAGTTGTCACTGGCGACGAAGTATTAATGCTGGCGTTGCTAAGCTCGTTATTAGTTTCGTAGTGTGCAGGTTACCGGGTGCTGTCTGCATTAACTTCGCAATCACTGAGCAATGAGCGGCTTTGGTACAATTAGATTGAATTTTTAACGATGGAAAATGGTGTCAGCTTGATCAGAAAGCAAGATATCCCTTCCGTAGAACTTGGAATCAGTTCGTGTCTTTTATAAAGGAGTAGTGATGCAGCCCTCACGCTTAAGCGTTCTCAGAAGAGGTGAAGAAATTAATTTTGTCACTTTTGCTCTCGTGACCATGGCAATATCTAGGCTTCGTTATGCATAATGACTTTTCCTAAAATTTTGTTGTTTGTTGATACGCGATTCAAATTATTTTAAATTTTGAATTAAAAAATAAATCTGGATAATTTTTAAAAATTGATGTAATATAATTTAAATTTAAAAATAGTTCTCCACAGACGTATTCAGTGTTTACAGAAGCAATATAATCGCAAGTAGACTGTGTAGCCTGCTATTGTTGTGTAGGCAGTGAAGTGCTCTCGTTCGCTTTTAGTTTCGCACGGAATAGTAACTTTCAAAATGCCAAACGAAGAATCACCAGTTGACAGCATGGAATTTGATTGTGAGGAGGATCAGCCACAAATTCATGATCAAAAGAATGGGGAAAAGGCTGCTCCTGTGGTTACACCCTCAGCCGAAGTGTGAGTTGGACTTTTCGCTTACGATTAGATCCAAATTAGCACCGTTTTACATTATTTTCAACAAATTCGAGTTCTCATATGTAAAGGCTTCTAATTTCGATTCGTGTCAATTTGTCGTTTTTTATTAGTATCGAAACGTGTTAATAGACAATGGTGATTACGAAATATTAGGATGTAAAACTAAAATATCCTTGGATGTATTGCGTCATTGGCGTCAGGATATGATGTCAGGAGGCTAAATTTTATGTTCTGGAAATTATTGTTCGAAATTGATGCTTAATGTGCTCTGTTTGAGGCTTTTAAGATTAATTGTGTATCAAGACTTATAATTTAGAATTACACTCGCAATCGTAACATTTTTCCGTCAAGCCTTTAATAGTTCTATTCTTTTAGTTTAACATCTTACAATTCGTTTCAGTGTGGCTGAAGAACTGAAGAACCTTGGCAATGCAGAATATGCCAAAAAGGAGTATTCAAAAGCCATTGAGTATTATACTCAGGCCATAGGTTTGTGAATTTATTTTCGTAAAAAGTACTTAGAAATTAAGATCTCCAATCTGATGAATCGTTAGCAATAATCTAAAATAAGTTAAGATTACAATGGTGATGGTGAAATTTGTGAAAAAACTTATTATCAGCTAATAACAACAAAATGGCAATCAAAGTTAGTGAAAGATATTCATATGCAATGTTATGAACAGCTTAGCAACAGCAATAAACCCATCAGACAATACCGGCTGTGTTTGCTTTCATTCGAAATGCCCCTCCCATTGGGATTTTTATGATTTCTGAGGATCCGATGAGTGATGATCCTTTGCTTGCTTTGAATTATTTTTAGAAATCAATTGTGGTTAATTATTACAAGATTAATATGTTAAAAAATATGTTAAAAAATATTGATATCAAGTAACGAATTTTGTGTGTTTTCCTCAGAAACATTCCCGGTCGCTTCCTACTTTGGAAACAGAGCGGCGGCTTACGTCATGTTAACCCAGTTCTCGAAGGCCCTCGAAGATGCAAGGAAGTCTACGCAGCTCGACCCGACTTTCACAAAGGTTTGTTTTTTATTGGTTGATTGATTGGTGGCTCGGTCGTAAACTAACTGTCAATCGGCCACTGCACTGTCGCTTTTGATAGAAGCCGAACGATGATTGGTCGATTAGGACAATAAAACTAACATGGCGAGTGTTATTTTCCAGGGCTACCTGAGGGAGGCAAAATGCCAATTGGCTCTCGGGGAAGTTGCAGCGGCTGTTCACCTGTACGAGAAGGTTCTGGAAAAGGAGCCTGGAAATGCCACGGCACTTGCAGAGGTGAGATGAAAATGATTGTCGTTTAGGAATTATTGATATCGCCACATTGGCCTCCTTCTTCTTAGTCATTAACTGACTGATTATCCGTATGTTATGTGATAAGCTTAATGATTAAGTAACCTTACTGATGATTGCTCGCCGTGACATGAAATGTTCATTCGTCAGCACAAGCAGGCAAAGTATGTTCAGGGTCTGCTCTTGAAATCTGACCTCAGCTACCAGAAGGAGGACTTCAGAACGGTGAGTGAATGTTCTTGTGCGTGTAGTACGTTGATTTGTGGAATATTTTACCGTACGACATCGTAATACGTTGACAATGTCGCGTCGTTTTTGCATCTTATTCTCTTGCTGTGTTTGGCGGACTTATTTTACAAGCATTGCATTAGTTGTTGACAAAGGGTTATCCAGTGCTGACTTGTGTAATAATAATTTTAATATTATTATTATTAATTTGCTGATGACTTGTTGACATCTTCAGGTCATCTACAACATGGATAGGTGCATTGAAATCTGCTCCTATTGCTCCAAGTTCAAGATCCTCAAGGCCGAGTGCCTCACTTTACTCAAGAGATACGACGAGGCCCAGAACCTTGCCAGGTTTGTGATTGGATGACCCTTGTGCTAAGGTCAAGGAGTGGGGATTAATTATGGTGTTGTTGTTTGGCTGGGTTTGTAAGTGCAACTCGAGTTATCGTCAAACGCAGGAAAACAATGTCATAAGTTACCGGCACACACATAATTATTTATAATAACAATAATCATGTATAAATGGTAATGATTGATTTCCAAATTCTCACCCAACAGCGATGTTCTGAGATTGGACTGCCTTTGTGCCGATGCCATCTACGTTCGGGGCCTCTGCCTCTACTACACGGACGTTTATGATAAGGCTTTCCAGCACTTCCAGCAGGTCCTGAGGATTGCACCTGACCATAGCAAGGCCAGGGATGCCTACAGGGTTGGTTGATTATGATACTGATGATAAATGGTTTTAGACCCAGACAATGAATTGGCGTTGGTGATCTAAGCGTCTGCTTGAAACAATGCAATTATTATTATTATTATTTGATTGGCTTATAATTCTTTTGATGACATGCATGCAATGAATCACTGTGAGATATCTAAGCATGGCTGTCGTCTTCACTTCATTCATTCAAAGGAGTCTTTTGTTTGTGATAATGCTCAATGATATCTGCTAACGTCATCCTTCGCTGTTGTGCTGGCTTCATCGTGCATTAATTGGTGATTGTCGTTGGAGTACGTGCTCTTAATCAAGCTTCAATCAACCAACCAGAAGCTTCGGCCATTATCTTTTTAATCGCCTTATCAGAATAGGTTTTGAAGTCGTTTCAGTGCAACTCCAAATATAATGATGCAATTAAATTTGTTTGCTCTTTTAAAGTAATTAATTATAGCTCAAACTCGAAGCCATTACTTGTCTTGTTGACAAGGACCGAGCTAAGATTAATAATTCCTCGATCTGCTTTTTAGAAAGCAAAGAGTCTGAAGACGAAGAAAGATGAAGGTAATGCGGCCTACTCCAGAGGCAAGTACTCGGAGGCCGAGGCTCTGTACAAGGAGGCCCTGACTGTGGATCCCCTGAATGTCGCATCAAACTCGAAGCTCAACTACAACCTCGCTACAGTCTACATTCAGGTCTGACATTCTGACATTTTGTTCATTGTTGACAATTGCTTCCCAGAAAAGCATTTCTGTGACCAGCGATGTATTGAAGCTCGCATCGCTTGTGTGAATCGTCTTAGTAGATTAAGGCTGTGATACTTAGTAAGAGTTGATCGTCATCGTCGCAGACGACCTTTTGCCGACCTGCTGTGACATCATTCTTGAGATGTTCATAAATTGATATAATTAATATTAATGTCGTTGAACAGATGAAGCAGTACGATGAAGCCATAAACCATTGCACCAGCGCCATACAACTCGACAAGAGCTACACGAAAGCTTACATCAAGAGAGCGCACTGGTGAGTCGAACGATGAATTGTCGTGTGACGTTGGCAAAAATTACGATTTACGAGAAATGAGAGCTTCCTGAGTCCAATTATATAATTAAGTAACCAATCATAATTGCAACTTTGCTAGCTTTGTGAGTCTGGCTGCTCTTTGCTTTTTTGACATAAAATTTTCCTTGCGTTAGTTACGGCTAGTTCGGTGAACGCATTCGCTCGGCCTTGGCCGCTATGGAAATGCGTTCTAAAGTTCCTAATATTTGCTTTTATCAATGGTTACATTATTCCTTGTAGCTACACTGAGTTGGAGAAGTACGAAGAAGCTGTGAAAGAGTATGAGACCATCCTGAAGTTCGACAAGAGCAGAGGTCGGTAGACGTTTCAAAGTTCAAAAGACTTTAATCGATATTATTTAATTTCGATAAGTTTACAACCAGCGGTAATTTATGGGTTAGTAATTTTACTAAATTGATAACAGAGATCAAGATGGCTCATGAGAAGGCCAAGCTGAGGCTGAAGAAGAGCAAGAGGAAGGATTACTACAAGATCCTCGCCATCAACAAAAACGCCACCGACGATGAAATCAAAAAGGCGTACAGGAAGCATGCTCTTCTCCATCATCCAGGTTTGTTTCCTCATCAAATCATGGCTGTTTGAACCGACCCAGATCTTCTAGGTGCTGTTCATCCAGCCATTTGGATCTCATTGGTAGATGGAATGTGACTTATTTATTGCGTGACATGTTGCTTTAAGTTGTTAGCTTGCTTGTTAGGAGTGTTTAACATGGGATTATTATTACAAGTTGATTGTCGTGTTTTACAGATCGTCACTCCAGCGCCACAGAGGAGGTGAAGAAAGCTGAGGAGAAGAAGTTCAAGGAAGTTGGAGAGGCATATTCTGTCCTCTCTGACCCTAAAAAGAGGCCCCTGTATGACAATGGTCACGATCTCGAAGAGATACAGAACGGAGGAGCCAGCGGGTTCGACGGGAACATCGACCCCAACATCATATTCCAGAGCTTCTTTGGTGGATCACAGAAGGGAGGATTTCCTTCCGGTGGTTTCCACCAAGGAGGCTTCTCGTCGGGAGGATTCCCAGGATTCTCTTTCCATTTTGGCGGCATGTAACCGCAGCCAAAAAGGAGAAGATGCATCCAGTTAGGCTGGTCGGACTTTGAATTTCTCATTGTATTTTTTCATTTATTCAAATCTGTAATGTTCGCATAAACTAACCTGTTGTTTTTTTGTATTTCTCATCTCTAAATTCAAAACACTTCAGGAGTGCCGTGGTGATTTAGTCATTGAGAATTAAAAAAAAAATTTGTGCGAAATGCTCTGAGTTCAGCGTTGTCATTATTGATAGCTTCGTGCGATTTTGTCAATGTTTTCGTCGATGTCAGCAAAATTTTGCCATTACTGTAAAGCCAATGTGATTTCGTTGCATGTTGTTACAAGAAAAATTACGAGTTTGGATCATTGATAATTGCAATTTGGTTGATGGAACAATTTTTTTCCATGTGTTCAGATGGATCAAAGTCATGACATGTGATTTGTGAAAGGCTTGCACCATGTCGAGTGATGTGCATCTATTATGAAAATTCCAGACATTTAGCTAATGATTCGAGTTCACTGTTGTCGTATTGCAGATAATCTGGATAAAAATCACTAGAAAAATTGGAGTTATTAACATCAGGGTTAAATAGCGCTGGGTAGATTGATGTTTTTGCTGGGGCTCCCCCAAGCTGCAAAACTTTTCTGACGGCTAAAATTGAATTTTATAGAGCGATTAGTGATTGTATTTACTTCATATTATGAAGATATACGCACGATTATATTTTTTCAGAACATGTCGTTAGTATATTGGAACATCACGAACAGGTAGCCGAAAATAGCCGATAATTCTTTTTGCACGATGTTGAAATTACCAGATTGATGTAATTCATTTTACACATTATTAGTTAAGCCAAAGCCGCATAAATATATTCAATAACTTTAACTTGAATTCTTTTGAACTTAGACTTTGACCTTAGGACAACTTAGGTCGAACCTGTGAGGTCAGGCATTTTCGATATTGTTTACGGCAGAGCGCTTCAAAAATAGTGCCGGTAACTTGTGCGCAGTTAAAAGACGAGAAGGTTGACAATTTTAGATGTTAAGTCGATTATTTAGAACGAGCATTACAACTTAACGCATTTTGAAAATCGCAGCAAAGCAATTGCTCTTTTACTGATTGCCACATGCGAACTTCGCAAAAGCTAAATGCTCACAATGATCAAGGCGGTCTGTTTTATTTCATTATAAAACTAAATTTCAGTACTACTGTGATCAATTTTACAGAAACGAATATCTATGGCTGCTAGGGTGAGAGTTTTACCCGCGCGACTACTTAACGACGATATATTTACAAATGCTTGCGATAATGCTGAAATCTGGATTTGATTGATTGATAAATTAACGGTTTTTAATTTCAATGTCTCTGTGAAATGGAAAAATTCTCATAGAATGCCAAGAGATAAAATTCCAATCAAACCTAAGGTTGTTTCCAATGTCTTGATGGTTGTACTAAACAAGTTTCTTTTTGAAACATCTTTCTATTACTTTTTGACTTGTTTAATTTCATTGTTATTAACATTATGGCTTAGTTGCTGTTAGATCAGGTGACAGATTAATCTTTTCAAAACTTCAGGTGTGCTTCAGATTTCAGCTGAAAAATCAGCATCAAAATTTAATCCAGTTTCATTGCCATGATTTATTTCTTTGGATTTTTGATTTGGGATTATTTTTATCCTTGATGTGTTGGGATAATTTCATGAACACGTCAAATGTTGGTCAGATTCTCGCTGCCAGGCGCATCATCGCCTACCTTCCCAACCTTCAATCAGCTGTTCGCCACTTCAAGACTTTCAACTTTGTGGAAGGAGTGGAAAGGGCTGCAGCCTCCGCATCCCATGTACCATCAGTCCTCCACGGCTTGTCTGCCTCCCACCATCAAGTACCTCATCCATCTGGTTGCCCCTGCGCAAGTGGTGAGTTTTGTCATTGAACAACGATGCACAATATTACATTATAAGCTAACAAACTTTTAGATATTTCTCATCGTCATAGAGTGTAAATCTATGTTTGACATTAATTTTGTCAAGGCTGTATTACATTGTTACATCAGTTTTACTTATACATGCTTAAACAACTTTGTGAAAACTACAATCACTGTTGAAGCTTGTAAGAGCTAACGATCAATTCGTTCCAGTTGTTCCAAGGGATCTGGCAAGCAACGTCTTCCTACACGAGACCAACAAAGATTTCTATGGAAAGGAAATCGACTATTCTGTCCTTGCACAATTCGACGAGGCCCAAGTGATTATTGTTGTTATTACTATTGCTATTATTTTATTATTATTATTATTATTATTATTATTGTTATTGTTGTTATTATTATTAATATTATTATTATTATTATTTATTATTATTGTTGTTATTATTATTGTTGTTGTTGTTGTTATTATTATGTTGGAAATGGTGATGAAACCTTTTGCATGGATGGTATTATTGTCTAACAACACCACCATCTCAGGTAACCCTGAAAGACAACAAGGAAACCACAATCCACGAATCTGGTCCATCTGCTGTGGACAACCTGGAATGTTTGGCTGTGGAGTGCAATGACCTCCTCAAGAAGGGTGATGATTATGATAATGATAATCTGGTGCTTGTGCAATCTTGCAGACCTTCAAAACTAATAAAGAAATACTAGTGGCTTTCTCTTACTTACTTATGTAACTTGTAATGTTACTTGTAAATACTAATAATTACGTTAATTACTTGTTACACAGACTTCAAGGACCTGATTGTGGACAGGGACATCTCAAAGGAGCCACTGTCCATCATCACCCTGAGTCAGAAGACCGTCAACGACATGACTTCATGGAGCCCTGACGTCGAAGAGGAGAGGGAGCAGTTGTTGGAGAAGGTGATTGTTATGTCGTTCGGTGATGATGATGATGATGATACTGTGGGTTGGTAGTGGTGGTGATGATGGATATTATAGTGGGTTGATGATGATGGAACATTGTAAATAAGAGTTGGCTGGGAAAGGCTCTAAACAGGTTATTGAAGGGACATTTATGTTAATTAATGTGTTATGTTGATTATGTTAATGTTATTCTATCTTTAAAAATATGTAATGTGACTGCAGTATCAACTTCTTTGTGCACCATCAACGGACCAACTTCATTCTTCACCAACTCATTATATTAATTTATGCTAATTTATTCCTGCCAGTTCATCACCAGTGCCACTGAAATATGCAGTTCCCTTCAGCAGGCCGGTTACTGGGCTGACTTCGTCGAGCCTGAGTCCGGCAGACTGGCAAGTCTTTTGGGGAATTAATTAATATGCAAATCGAATATGGGTGGAGCTAGCAGAATGCAGAATGTTTTCAAAGTTGTAATAGAATAGGTGTAAGCTAAAAAAAATCCCGAATCTCAGTTATGAACGTTTATATTCTCGTTGGTAATTAATTAAATGTACTGCTTAACGATGACGACTATTAATTAAAGTGCTTAAAAATAATTCCTCCCATGCAGTACCAAGGAAGTTATTCTCCTGCCACTCTGTTTGAGACGGACCATCGTTACAGGAAGCTCGGATTCAAGATCCAGGACCTGGGTTGTTGCAAGGTTATCTTGCATGACCTCTGGGGGACCCGTGTCTATGTCGGGTCGCTGTTCACCAATGCACCCATTGACCATCCCGTCATCACCAAACTCCAGAGTTACAAGGCCGAACAGGTGATTTTTGCTGTGCTGTTGCTTCTGTTGTGGTTTTATCTTTTGGATGATCTTTATTTATAATGCTAATAAATTATTCTTATTAATAATATTTTGTGTCGTTATTATTATGGCAAAGTTGCAATGTGTCATATTCATAACCTAGCCGGGGAGTGCCCTAGGATGGGTGATACAAAGTGCCTTAATTTTGATTCATTTGTAAATGATTTTTCCAGAACTGAAGAATTTTAATTTTGATTCATTTGTAAATGATTTTTCCAGAACTGAAGATGTTTAGAAAAGAAGCTTCCTTCCTGGTCGCCGATGAGTTACTCTTTAGAACGACTCGTTTGCTTTCAACAATATTTGCTCATGTCTCTCGGATGTACACCTACTTTTGTAGCTTGATGATGATGATGAGTTTATAATATCAGATTTTGTGTTATGTTATTTGACGATTTTTTAATAAAATCAATGAGATCGAACTCAGTTAATAAATATGTTCGTACATTAAATCAATTTGTTTAGACATTGTGTAGTACTAATGCTAAGCATTCCATTAACTGCAAGTACCTTCAATAGTCTCATCCTAAAAAGATTGGGTTTTACAACAGAGACGAGTTTCCCTCAAGCAAGCATTTATTAATTAATACAAATACATTTTCTGGGAAGTCTACTAAGGTTTTATAAAGCTTTATTGAATAATTAATATAATTTCGAAAAACACTTCGATCTAGCGACCTAAAACTCAATAATACAAATAAAGACATCATTTGAATCCCATTTTCTTCCTTTCTTTCTCCTTCTTCTTCACATTTTCCACATTCCTATCCTGCCAACAGCTCTTCTTCAACTTGATCGGTCTACAGCCGACGTATTTGCCGTTCAACTCGCGCATGGCCTTCATGAAATCTCCCGGATCCTTGAAACTTGCGAAGCCGTAGCCTTTTGTCTTGTTTGTCTTTTTATCTCTGACGACTCTGGCCTTCTGAAAAGACGGATATCGGTTAAAGATCTTGTTGAGCATGTCATCCGTGACATCGTTTCCGAGATCTCCGCAAAATATCCTGAAATCCTTAGGGTCGAATTCCAACAATTTCGGATCCTCCCAGACTGTCCCTGCAGCCATTCTCATAAACTTTTTCGGTTTGTTTTTCTTTTCGTCTGCGTTTGAAAGCATGCTTCCAGTGGGTTTCGAAGACGAAGCCTTAGGAACGGACTGTTTTTCCACAGGTTTCGGCGGAGGTACAGCCTCGGACTTCGCTGGCAAATTCTCTGGCAGATTTGGCTGATTGACATTGTAACTCACTTTCGGAGCTGAAATGGTGACCACTGGGGTCTTCTGTCCAAAGTATGGCCCGGCAGGCTTCGGCTGATATTGGATGGGACCAGACGGACCCGGAAACATAGATCTCGGTGGAACCATGCCTTGGAATGCAGCTGGTTGAGGAAGCATTGGTCGAACCTTCAGCTGCGGTGGAAGAAAAACGGACGGATTACGAAACCCACCTGGCACAGGACCTGCAGGGCATTGCAACGGCCGTCCAAACTGACCCATTTGCACAGGAGCAGGACTGATAGGATTCATTTCACGACCGAGATTATTGACTTCTTGCTCAAACATTTGCATTTCTCTCAACAGGTGATCGCCCCTGCCGTCCATGACTGTTCTTTAAACTTAAATAATATTTCTTAATAGTAGTCCTAAATTCTCAGATTTGTGGAGAAAGTAATGCTCTGTCGAATTCCGGTGAAGCGTGAATGATTTGGAATTGGTGGGTCGCCCTTTCGCCCGAGCCCAATAAAAGATTCAAAATATGAGCGATAATAAATTAAATATAAATTATTTAATTTTTTATTTCAAAATTTCCATTCAAAAGTAAACTAAATCATTTGTTCCACCATTAGCAATAAAATATATTAACGTTCGCTAGTAACGAGTCTTCAGAACTTTCGATATTGTCTCAAAAAATGAAAATTTACCTTTGAAAATGTCGTACTTTCTTTCAGGCAACGTCCACACAATAAATAAGAATATTTCTATTTTTTTGTCTTTTGATTCTCCAATGTTTAAGACAACAAAAGATGAAATTGCACGAGCACACGTATTTATTAAAAAGAAAATATAAAACTTTAATTAGAAAAACAAGCTTTTTTTTTATCTTAATTCATCCAATCTGAATTTTCTTTCGCCACTATGTCTGCCAGACTCCAATGTTTTAGAGATCCTTTCTAGTGACTGTTCAGGTCTATCACAACAACAAACACAACCGACCTATTTACAACATCCCTGCAAGTCAGTAGGTCCACGTCCCAGATAACGAATTATAAGTGATTATTCAATAAGAATCTGGCAAAATCCTCGGCTGATACAATGTCTTCCTCATTTCTAGTCTTCAATATTATCTTCCGTGGTTTCTCAACGGGCGCTAATGTTTTAACAGTTTTATTCGTTTCGCTCGATACGTTGCCTCTGGCCGGCTGGAATGGAACAAGGGTGAATATTTTCTGAGGTTCTGAGGGCTGGTTTGCATTGGTCCTGAAAACCACATTATGTTTGGTTGCAACGCTCTTCACAGGCTGTTGAACAGCTGGCTGGCCCTGTCCCCCACCGACCTGCAAAGTTTTTTGCGGTGGCGCCGACACAATTTTTAAATTTTTGCAAGGCATGACAAGATTGGGGTTGTTAAAGTTCTCCTTCTTGGCTTTCTTCAAGGTCACCTGGTTAGGGTCAAAAACTATAGTCTCCTTGACCCCATGTGGGGCAGAAAGAGCCACCTCCTGTGTTGGTCTTGGGATGTTCACCATGTGGTTTTGTGCCTAATTCAAGGTAATATTAATTATGAATGTCAATCAAATGTTTACAATGTGTTTACTAAAGTTACATTTATCAGTAAATAATTATTCTTCCATGATGCAAAAACGACTCAATTACCATTTGTATCGTTGGATTCCAAGGTTTGCAAATAATCTTATTCCGTGATTGAGGATCTGCTACCAGTGCCGGAGTTTGTGGATCAATAAATTTTAATTTCAGATGCTGAGGCCTGATGTCTCCTGCGATAATGTTTGTTTGAATGCAGGGTTTTGTGTCTTTGGTTTTATCCACCTCAACCATCTTCAAAGAAAGAGTAATATTCTTTGGCTGGATGGTGAGTGGCTCTTTTAAAATTTCTTG
This sequence comes from Hirudo medicinalis, assembly GCA_011800805.1. Classification (NCBI taxonomy): domain Eukaryota; kingdom Metazoa; phylum Annelida; class Clitellata; order Hirudinida; family Hirudinidae; genus Hirudo; species Hirudo medicinalis. Next base: position 145,109 of record MPNW01000218.1, on the reverse strand, counting down.
TTTCTGGATTGCAACATCTTCCTGTGGTTTCTCATAATTTGGCACCACAGGTCTCCTAACCTTCTTTGGCTCTTGAGGCTTTTCACGAAGGGGTCTCCCAACGACTTTCAATTGACGAGCCTGCCTCCCCGTCGAGCCGGAATTCGATTTGTCACTCACTTCAGACTCACCGGTCAAACTATATTCTACAGTATTATTCAGTCCATCTACTGTCTGAAGATTCTCAGAATTGTTCTCTTGAATGAGAATATTTTCCTTTTCATTCAGAAGGCTTGGGATATCAGTAGACTCCTTCGTGTTTATATAACCGTCAAGAAGTTTAACGAAATCATCTACCTCGAAAGATTCATATTCATCTAGGTCCAATCGCTGTCTTTTTGCTTCTGGAAATTCAGAATTTGGTCTCTTGCCCGAAAAGGCCGGGTCAAAAGAATGAGTAAGCTGTTGTTCAAAGTCGTAGCAATAATCGATGTTCGTTGAGTCGATGTAATCGAGCAAGTCCATTTATATCCTACTATCTCTAATAAAACAACTAAAAAGGCTAATGGTTGCGAAGCACCGTTTATTCTCAGAGAAGCATATGTTGTCGAAATAAAAGATATTGATTTCACGACAATAAATTTTTAAAAAGTAATTTTAAATAAAATTTTATCACATTGAAATTCAACAAATTCCGAAAACCCGAATATTGAATAGTTATCACATAGTTGACATTCATAATTACGAAATAAAAAATCATATTTTCGAAAATATTATGCAAGATGTAATCTTGAAGCGGTCTTTGTAAACAGGATCCATTGTAGCAAGTTCGAAAGGGATTACAGCTTAAAGCTTAAACAAACACATTTCGGAGAGTTTAATTAGGTTTTTATACAAATTAAGGCATTGTTTTAAAGATGTAATGTTTCTGAGTAAAATGCAAACTAAACCATAAATCAAATGTTCTATAAGTAAAGTAAGCTACATTCCAAGAAAAACTGAATTATAAATTTTAGAAGTTCAATTGTCAATTGAACGTTCGACCTGGCAATTAAAAAACATGCTTCTAGTGTGTGGAGAGGATAAACTTGCATAGCAAAAGACACTTGAAATATGTCTGTATTACTTTTAAATTAAATTTAAATCTTTATTTTTAAGTTCCGAAATTTTATGAAATGTGACGCCAGTGATAGAAAGGATTGTTTGAAAATGCATATTTAAAATCATGGTCTTTCTGGTGTTAATAATAATGATTATTAGCATTAGTAAGGAGTGAATGACTTTGTTACGTATTGCTCCAAAAATAACTCAATATACATGTAAAATGTGAGACGCTTCTCAAATTGGATCATCTTCCAGAAAGATATCAAGTTCGTTTTTTTCCGAATTCGACCGCTAATGGTGTCCAAAGGAAATTAACCGCATAGCTAAAAATTCGCCTAATACTTCTGAAAGCTATTATGCTTTTTAATTCTACTTTCTCTACTTCGTCGACTCAATCTTTCGCTGGAATGAGACGTTTTATCTCAAACTCCTATATGATGACTGCGAGTCTTCTGTTTGTTTTCTGTTAGAGTTCCCGGTTAGAGATCTGCATGAGGACTCTGTTTAAACAGAATCAAAAATATCAAAATAGACAAAGATAATTATCAGAAACACACTAATGAGGAAATCTGTTATTCAGATGCTCGCAAGCGCTTTAAAAGCGATTATTTTCAGAAGGCTCTAGCTTATAAACAGAGGTCATGACCGTGCGGCTTGTCTCCGAGTAACAAAGCAAATCGAAACGCTTAAATTTGAAGAAACAAGCTATGAGTAACCCTAGCAGTTATTATGTCCAGGACCTCCAGGTATTACGTTATTACGTCCCTGTGATGTTGCCATCACAACGACTGACCGTCAAAATATAGTCAGACTTCCAATTCTCAACTGCCCCTCAGGAATTCACCCACACCCATTCCCCAGTAGGGGGTGGGGGGGGGGTGTACACTTCCAATTAACCAAGTTAGTTCATTTTGGTGTTGGGGAAGCAAAAGAGGTCATCAGACGACACAGGTTATGGTTGAACTGCATTCGGATAGCGTAATAATAATTTGTCACGTTAATGTATGACTATTACAATCTATGCTTTTTTTTATCATTGGCAATTGAAACTGATTCAAATCACAAACAAAAGTGTTGACAAATTCAACCGTATTATTAGTGTTATAGATGCACGTTTTAACGCCGTCCTTTTTGCCCCCTTTGTGTCAAATACTATCTAGCAATGGAAATGAGCGCCAACAAGTCTATGCCAGCACCAAACCCGGAATATATTTTTGCTCCTTAAAAATATCTGAGTCACATTCATGGCCACCGAGGGGCCAGGGAGGACCGGCAAATTTTTGGACCCTATTACAATCAGGGCCTTTTTTTGTTTTCCATTACCAAATTGACATAGCATCCCCAGCCCGCTATGCCTAGGACATTTATTGGACCATAGGCACATTCAAGAAGATCGTGCATATTTCAGACACTTCAACATCAACCTTTAGCAATCCTAACAATTAGCATTTTTATCAGACAAGACATGCAAGGTTTGTCGTAACCAATTATCATCTGATGTGGGCAATCAAGGAAAAAAAATCAAACTCTTTAATTTCCTTTAGTCGACTGCTATTGGCGAACCCAGAGAGAGGTCTTCAACCTTTAGTTGGAGAACTTCATTTAATGGCGATTACGCCCTAAATTCCAGTCAACCTGCCAATTCTGCCGGAATTATTTTAAACTAAACCGCCGCTCAAATTAGACTCGTTTGACAGTATCGAAACTTCTGACAGGTTTCAGTCAGAGTTTCCGGGGATCTCTCTAAAAAATCTAAACACAATCACGTCATCGGAAATTGAAACACAAACGAAGAAATCCGACATTCAGATATTCGCAAGCTCTCCAAAGGCGATTATTTTAAGAGTTTTACACAGTTTCTTTTATACACGGTCGTCAAGTCTCCGAGCAAGAAAGCAAATTGAATAGTTAAAATGAAAAAGGAAGCAGCTATGAGTAACCTATTAAGAGGTGGTGGCAGCTTACAAAAATAACAACGATGACGGTGACGTCTAATGTTCGGATTGTACAATTTATGACTGATCACGTTAATACCATTAGTAGCATCAGCAAATGACGTCCCATTAGACACTTCGATGACGGCAATGAAAATTGATTAGCAGCATTAATAATAATAATAATAATAAATGTTAAACCCTAACTACATTAGCGTAACATAAACAAGGGGAATCTCGAGACAATAAACAGTCTTTACAGATAAACATGGCTCGAATTGTGGTCTAACTAAAACGTCTCTCAGGAATGAGATGCGGAGTTAATACCGACGTCAGATCGAGAAAATCGATTTAAAATACAAGAGTAATAACATTTAGTGTTAGTTATTATTAACAAGGGCAATCGTTACATCCAGGTCGGTCAAAGGTCACCTTGAAGACCGACCCTTCAAGGGTCAGGGTTATCATCAGACCTCCTGATTCCTCAACAGCCCTTCTTGTCTGGATCGAAATCTTCCTCGTCGACTATGTAGCTGAAAGGATGGACCGGGGTACTCTCCCCAATGGTCGACCTATCTGAGGCAGGTTCCTTTGAAGAAATGTCCGTGCCACTGTCCTTGACGTGTCCATCTAACCACTCATCGCTGGGGCTTTTTACCGGAATCCCTTCTTCCAGGAGGTCTAAAAATAGGCTGCCCTTGATTTCTTGCTGTTCGGGATTCCAAGAATCTGGATTACCTCCTGAGTGGAAGGCAAAATCGGGATGAAGAAAGAGGTCCCCCGCACCGGGGTATCCAGCCATATCCGGAAAACCCATGGACCTCTGGTAGTTGAGGAGAACGTTTTTTGCATTGTTGGCCTCCACGAACGTCTCGTCGTATCTCTGGCTCCTGCGGGGGTGGAATGGCAGCCCCACACTGACGTTCGACACACTCTCTGCCCTCTGGTTCATCCTCTGGAGCTGGGTCGCCTGAAGGCTCGACAGGTAGACGGACAAAGGGACCTTCAAGTACAGAACCTCTTCTATTTGAAGGACAGTGTAGTCAGGGATGTATTCTGATTGGTCGTTCGAAGTCCGGTTTGATCCTTGCGATAGAGTTCTTGCTTCTGAAAGGGCCTCTGGAAGAATTCCCAATGGATTCATGATGGGTCATTTGCATTTATGCTAAACTAAGAAATTGATTACCCTAGATACAAATACATGACCTTGAATAATTAATGTAATAATTGTAAACAAATATTGTAAACCACAAACTCATGAGTGCTGGATGTCCAAAATGGGAGAATGAGCCCTCAACAAACTGCAAATTATCAGCTCCTATGGTGACCTGCACCTTACCCTCCAGAATGAGTGCAAAGAAATCCATAGGTCGACCTTTTTCTACTATAGGCTGGGTCTTGTTAGTGTTCGACCTATCGTGCAGCTCGATAGAGCTACAGCTGTCCTGATTGGTTCCAGATGCCGTCACCCTGACCACCGAGGCTTGCTTCAAGAGCCTCTCGAGGACGCTCGACGAAATTAGCTCCGGATGGAAGGCGGGCACTGAAAAGCGAACATCGCCGTTTGTTTTAGCCAATGGAATGCCATGAAACAAATGAATAATGGTGACGACATTCAGATGTGCACAAACAAATTAACAATTATGATTAATACTTCTTATTAATGCAATTAGTACTTGTAATAATTTATTATAATATAATATACCTTGGCTTAGAATAACAACAACGGCTCCTATTATAAATGCGACAGAACAAGTGCCAACCAGTAGGCAGAAAGTGCTTGACGGCTTCGACGAGATTGGTCGGCAGGTTCTCTGCCCGACATCCATCATCAGGGTGGCTCTTCTGCTTCCTGTGGAGGGCCAAGTACTGGTTGAACTTTAACTTCTCGAGCTCGGGCGTGATCTTGCTGCTCTGAACTAAAGCAGGTCAACGACTCAAAAAAAGAAACAGCAGACAAAACAACCTGACACACGTAGCGTCAATAAATATTAGAACGTACAGACATCTTGAATAAAGTATGAATGTATGGCACTCGATATTCGAGAATAACGACAATAAAGAAATAGGAAATTTACGTACTAAACTTAAACTTTATTATTATTATTACTATTAAAACTGACATAGAACATAAAGTCATTACATGCTATAAAAGGCTAACAGTGTATTTTGGGGTCAAAGACATTCCCTGTCAGCTGTTTGCTAGCTACAGAGTCTGAGTGAAAGATGTCTTCTATGACGTCCTCCAAGGTCACCATGCCGAGGGTCTCGTAATAGGGGTCCCCAGGTCCATCATTGTTCACTCTCTGGACGAATGCCATGTGGGACTGGCCTGAATTAGCATTAAGCCATAAACATCAATCAATCTTGTCGTTTGTTTGTTCGAGCAAATGTAATCGGTCGCCACGTTTACGTTGATTGCATTAACGTAACCTATTACATTGCATCATGATCCTTGCATTCGACGAGTGTCGATAAATTCATTTTGATGCGATGTCAGAAATAAAAATTCGACATGTGTAAGCGTACCGCTCTGTCACTACGTCAGTCTGCTCGCATGAGTAGCTGCACTCAAGCACTGTTAAGCCAGTGAGAAAGGTCTTGAAATTGAAGAGAATGTTTAAAATGCTCCCAGGTTTTCAAAAATTTCACAAAAATTAAAAACAAGATGATTGAACAGATGATTGAAATGTTGATAGAGTAAAACCAACAATGCACAATGGAATCTTAGGCCAGTATCCCTTAAGGAGCACCAGCAAGTCCACACCAGGATCACACGCACATACAAAGAAATCACAAATATTTCGAGCACCACAAGGCCAGCTTACAGCAATCCTAACAATTAGCTTTCTTTGCTAGACAAGCACATGCAAGTTTTGTCATAGGCCAATTATTACCTAATCTAGACAATCATGATTGAGCTAAGCTGGTGACAAGGTTGCCAAAATACTATGCTTTCATTACTACATCAATAAAGCATATTAATCATGTAATTATAATAATAATGATTACGATAATAATAATAATAATAATAATAATAATAACAACAATAGTACTGATAATATCATGAAAAATATTACTGTTAATTAATTTCATTGTATAAGCTTGTAACAAACTGATGAAGGGAATGAAGTGTAAAAGCACCACTTAGTAAGAAATAAAAATGGAGATGTTGAGGAAAGGAGAGACAGGGTCTGTCTCAGCCAGTTCAAACAGACCATTGTAAACGTCAGACAGACACCACTTACACACTGCTACGCATTTTCTGGACTCAACGGAACCCAACTAGAATACCAGGTAAGACTGAGCAACACTGACAACAACATTCACCACAATAATAATAATAATAAATTATTATTTTTATTTATTACTATTATAATTATTAATAATAATTACTAATTGGTATTAATATTTAGTAATTAATTAGTATTAATTAGTAATAATAATCATTATTATTATTATTATTTTAGTAGTTGTGAGTGTAACGTTGTAATGCAATATGAGATATGAAAATAAAAAGTCAAACCATAAAAATGGCATTCATTGATTATTCATGAGGTCCTAATTAATCCAGTGTGCCAAAGCAGCAGCTGCATAATGAGGAAATGATGACGATGATGATGATGATGACAACCGAGGTGAAGGTCACAAATTTATTAATTTCCAGTCATCAAATGAGAATCCAAATGTAGAGCAATTAACTAAGAAATTTTGCACACAAATTCTCAACAAAAAGCAGATTCTACTCCCAAAAAAATGAGGACCATCCGATGATAAGTACAGAGGAGAAAAATTGTTGTTGTTGTTGTTGTTGGCAGGTCTTAACTCCAGAGACAATAAACATTTTTAGGCTGATAATGGATTGGCATCAATTCAATCAACACAGTCATGAAATATTGTTGGTGACATGAAAAAGTAGTGATAACGGGCGAATACTTCTAATAAATATAATAAATCAACAAATGATTAATAACTAACCACAGCCCCAAATAATAAAAATAATAATAATAACTAATAATAATAATTAATAAATAATAATAATAACTAATAATAATAATTTTAATAACAATAATAATAGTTATTATCACGCCAACAATTAACAAAATGAAATAAAAACTCACCTTTCTTAAACTCCTCCAGCATCACAGTCAACTTGGTATCCTCAAAAACAAAATTCACTGGCCTGTTGTAGAACTTGCAGACTGCTTTGAGGGTCAGACAATCTTTTGGGTCAATCAAGGTCAGGTCGCGAACATGGAGCAGGGCGACCACGTTCGACCTTTCCTTCTCGTAGACGGGGATCCGAGTATAACCCATCTTCAGGATGTCGGACACCTTTTCGGAAGTGAGGATGCTGTCGTATTCTTCCATGTAGGCGTCGTCCAATTTCACCATGACGTCTCCGACCGTCCTATTGGACAGCATGAAGGTCTTGATGTCATCAGTATTAGTCTGATTGGTCGACATCAATCCCGTGTCGGCTGGTTTTCCTGGCTTAGGCAACATCTCCTGGAAGCGATCGCGATTGTAGACGGCAGGAACTTCGTCGTCGAGCACAAGGTCCATGACCTTTCCAACCGGATAGGAAAAGGGCAAGGTCAGAACGAAGAAGATGTCCGTCAGCCAGCTCATCTTGTTTCCGAACGCGAGACCGTACTTGGAGCAGATGGTCTGAGGCACGATTTCTCCCAGAAAGACAATGAGCAGAGTGGCAGCCAGGATGCTATAGAGTTGGATGAGCTCATAGAGCAGTACTGCAACCATTACATTGGCCAGAGTATTCATCAAGAGGAGACCACAGAAGAGCATGTTGCCCCTCTTCCTTAGGGGAGCCACTGCCTTCGAGTAACGTTTCTCTTCCGACTTCCCTTGATTCCTCAGGACCTTCAACTCGGCTCTCGTCAAACTCAGGAGAGTCAGACTGAGTCCAGAAAACACGGCCGAGAGCAGCAGGAAGACTGGCACCAGCACGGATCTTACCCATATGAGCGTCACTTGCATGTGATTGTCCTCGATCACCGAGGAAAGCCTCATCCAAGCATTGTTGCCTTGATGTATCCAGCTTGACTTCTTGCTGTTGTCTTCATCTATTGCTCTATAGCAAAACATCAAGTAGCCATCGAGCAAAGCGTCACTTTTTGTTAATGTGACGCTGAAGAGTGCGCTGCTGTTATCCACCGATTCTGCGTCAAATACATCAGATTTTCTAAAATCATCGCATTCACTTCCAGTTGGCAAAATGACATTGGTAAATGAAATCTGCGATTTTAAACTTAGTTGTTGATTTGAAAATATCCTCAATTGAACGACGCGCTCGGAAAACAAAATCATCTGGCCATCAGCCAAAACCGAACTCAAGGTTTCGACATTTTCGACACGATAAGACGTCAACTGCGCAAGAGATGATGTTAATCCGAACAAAAATATCATTAATTTAAGAAAAACAAGAGACTCTGTTCGAAGACTCGACATTTCAGGACAGTTAAACAAAACGACAATTGTCAGCTACTATTAAATCCGAACAAGTAGGAATGTTAGCAACGAAAAAGAATAAAATAAACTGCATTCGCCCAGTATCACGTCAATTTGCATCGCATCGACTCCATAAATTTATGCATTTCGCAGGTGCTATTATTAGTTGTTCTTGATCAGGAGGTGTTACTTTTAGCTTAGCTGCCAAACAATAATTAGTTAATTAGTGGACAAGTAAGACATAATATAAAAATTATATTTTTTATAAGCTTTGGAATATTAATTTTAATAATGCTGATGATCAAATATTTTTTTAATTCTGGTAAATAAAATGTGTTATTTTAGTGTCATATAAAAAATTGCAAAATTATTTTGAAAAAAATGGTGCTAGCAGAAATTGTTAGCATGATAAAAATAAATAAAACGTTTGTTTTATAGTTAAATTAATATTGTTAATAACATGCTTGTTAAATTATTGTTATGCTATGAAAATAAAAGAAATTATTAAATCAAGTTTAGCGCTTCAACGCACTCTGCATTGGTGCGTCTTTAGCTACTGTTATGGAGAACCAAGTCTTCAAATGGGGAATGAATTGATTTGACTTTGTATGGCGAAGACATGGCCAGGATAATTTCATGGAGAAGATCGTGTCCAGAACTTGTTATCACTCGTCAGAAGCAAGCCTTAGAATCAAAAATATATATCATCAGAGAAATTGGACCAACTGGGTTTCTACTGAAAGAGGAGAAGCAACAAAGAATTCACAAAGTGTTAATAGGGGACATACATTCCTGTACATGTTTGACATTTTTGAAGAGTAAATTGGAGATTTGTAAACACATTTGTTGGATATTGCTGAAAAAATTTAAACTTTCTTCCTCTGACCCCTGTTAGTTTTAGGTTTGATGTATATTGCTATATATTAGTGCTTGTTATCCTTGTTAAACGTTTCATATTTTATTGACAGATAGTTTATTTATAAATGTTTCTTAAAATTTTGATCATAAATACTATTTTTTACCATAATAATAGTTTTATTTTAGCTTGATTGTTTTATCTCAAATTTCATATTTTATCAGTATCTTGGCAACTTGGATTATGTGAAAGAGAAGTAACGGAGATGTTGAAAGTTTCCAGAAATGGAAACAAAAGTCAGATCTCAAAGAATATAACAGATGCAGATTTGGAAATGTCAGGAAAAGTGGTAAAACAAAGGAAAATTACTAAAGAAGATGCTTGTCCAATATGTCAGGAAGATTTTTCTGATGATAGCCAGGGCATCACTTATTGCAGGTAACATTTCTACAAATTTTAAGATTAAGGTAGTTCCTTTTTAATCTTGATTTTGCAAAATATGTCCAATGGCTAATATCAATTCAAAAAACATCTTATTTAAAAAAAAAAAATAATAATATCAATTATTATTCATCATTGAGCTTAGTACATGTGCTTGTGAATTTCCATAACATGATGATTACAAATTCCCTAAACCTATTTGTCAACTTTCTCAGATTTGGTTGTGGCAACAGTGTACACACGAAATGCATGAGGATTTGGGCTGCCCACAGGAAACCAGACAGCATTGTGGAATGTCCTTTCTGCAGGACAGACTTTGGTCCCATAACCTTGCTGGGGGAGGAGAAGATGAGGTCTCTCATTGGCCACAGGGGATTCAAGGCTGGCCAATTGGAGCATAGAGGCATATTTTGCTGTGCTTGTGGAGCCTGTCCAATATTGGGAAAGTGTTATAAGTGAGCTTCTGCAATTTTTCCAGAAGGATCTCATGCCTTATCATATTTTTCAGGTAGTTCTTATTCTTTAAAGATGTGACAGGTGCGACTCAGAAGATTTCTGCCTTTGTACTAATTGCTTCAAGACTGAAATACACACTGAACATCCCTTTGTTTATAGATTGGTAAGAGAGCCTTGTGAATATTTAAGACATTGAATATTATAATTTGCTGGAGAAAATTAGCCTAGCTTTGTCACTTTAACCTGCAGAAGACCAATCAGAAGTGGAATCGAGTTGCAAACAGGTCCCTCTTACTGAGGTTAGGACTGGTTGCACTGGATGACATACTGACTAGGGATATCACAGAGGAGGATTATGAGATTCTTCTGCAGCTAGATGAGTACGTTAGCATAAACAGCATCTTCAAACTTATTTATGCTCATGTGTTATGGACTTAAGGGCGTTTGAGTGCCTCATATCCAGGCTAATGAATCGGGCCGTTGATGATTCCACCCGAGTTCCTTTCTCCTTTGCATCATAACAATACAAATAAAAAATTCATAACAAATTATAATACATTTGTTTTAGTGGCCTTCAGAACAACATGCCACTACAGTCATCGTCTATTAACATCATACAAGAAAGTCACCTCAATGCCTTGCCCTCTAAAAGGCTCAGGGACTCTGACAGGCTGCTGGTGGACAGGGATGGATGCAAGATTTGTTCTGGGGCTTTCCATGAAGGTCAGGAGGTGAAGCAAATACCCTGCTGCAAGAAATGGCTGCACAGAGAATGTCTGGAAGTTTGGCTCTTGCACTGGAGCCAGACATGTCCGTTTGATGGGTCCGAGTTGACCGAGAAAACGTTCACAGACTTTCACAAGAGAAGAGAAAAGTGAGGCAGCAAACTAAGTCCTAACAATTTTGAATAATCGAATTTCAGCTAAGGACTTCATTAAATCCGAACAATTCCAAAATTGTTCCCAATTCAATGTTGTCACTTTCATTATTATTTTTGTCAATTATTGTCAATTTCAGCATTATTCACCAAACAAAACTTATGTCAGACTTTCATGTATGTTCATATCATCACACACGCACTTAGGGTTCTAAATGTGGACAAGTCACCAAGGAAGATAAAGCAAATTGGCAATGGAGATGGAGCAGATATTTCCATCCATGGATCAAATGTCTGCCCTCCAGGACTCAATGTCAAATCTAATGTATTTCCAGCATCTCATCAGGCCTGGTTGTCTCACTCTATTGCTCAGCATCCAGTTAGCAAGAAACACAGAAACTCCAAAATAGCCCAACTTGGGAAGAAAATTGAGAGCTCATCAAAGAGAAGACACCCAAAATACCTACCCCCTCTTCTGTCCCAGGACCCTCTCTGCATTGTGGCAAAGCACGTCGACATGACGGTCAACAGGCAGACAAGCTCGAAGAACTTGAACCGTTCTAAGTGTTTCCAGTTCGAGGATCAGATTCTCTGTGGAACCAAGAGTGCTCCTACTGCTAAGAGAGAGCATAGCTGGCCCTCGGTTTCAAGCCAGAATTTGGGGAGGATCCTTCTCCAGCCAATAGCGGATAAACACAAGTGGCGTACCTGCCACACATCAAGTGAATCCGGTGATAGAGACCTGATGGCATTCCCTGAGAGGTGAGACTTTCCTTAAGAGGGTAGGATAGGTTTAAAAAGTACAATTTTGTATGCACAGACTTCGAAACAGTCCCTGGACACCAAAAGATCTCGAAGAACCCCCAACCCAGGAGGAAAGTCTTGTTCTTAACCAATCAGAAGACTTATTTACTGACTTTCACTTGTCAGACATTGACGAAATTAGCCCCAATAACTTTGAAAGTGACTTCCATGACGTCCACAACAGTAGTTAGCATTACTCGCAAAGCTTTATCCATATGTTAATATTGATACCGAACGCATCTAGAATTGGCTGTTTAACACTACTTATAATGACTAGCATAAACAACTCAGCATCAGTATCTAATCGTCTCGAGATCATAAAGAAGCAGTATCCAATCCAACCAAACTGCATAAGAATTGGTAGGAAAGTCGTCAACAAAGCAACTTCCCTGTGGTTTTTTCTAAATTTCTTCCCTACAGTGCCAACGTCAACAACTGTTATTTTACTTTATCAATTATTTTTCTCCTTAGAATCAGAAAATAAAGCTCAAATTCAACAAAGAGAAGAATGTGCAACGAACGACTGTCACATGTACACTCAAAAATATTTCGACCCTTTGCAGAAGAAGGCCGGCCGCTACTTGAGGTTTTTGGCCAGGACTTGTATGTCTGTCGGATCGAGGGCCTGAGTCACGATCCTCTGCTGTCCCTGGCCGGCCAAGATCTTGACTGCTGGCAGCCCGTACATGCTCCCTGCATAAGTCGGAGTGCACACAGTCTGGTAAGGGATGTTCAGTACTCTTTTGATGCCAGCACTTTTACTCTCACCACTGGTAGAAGTGGAGTCTATTCCTTTGCCCGTAGAGGTTGCAATCGACTGATGTGAGGATTGAGTCTGAGACAAACTGGAGCTTGTCGAAGTGGACGACGGGCTCTGACTCAGATTCTGAGGAAGCTCAAAGTACTGCAGCTGACTGGAAAGACCCTGGAAAAAAGGTTTTGGCATTGATGCTTACAATTCACCAATTCCAAGTGGAATCCTCCCATCACAAATAGCTTGCAATTTATTCTTTGCTCCATTTGCTTTGTTAGCTTACATTTCAATTACTTATAATAGAAGGTTTCTTCATACCTCAGCCAAAGCATAATGTTGCTTGTGTTGTTGCTGGAGTTTCTGCTGCAACATCTCCATTCCAGACAGTGATTGGCCAAGAACATCAGAAGATTGCAGCTGCTGGTGCAAGAGGGCCTGACCCTGTTGGTGAATCATGTATGGAAACTGGCACAAGTACTGCTCAAGACCTGACCCTGAATTTGAAGAGGTCATGGCTGACGTGGAAAGCAAAACAGGCTGTTGACCTAAGCCCTGAAGGAAAGTGGCTGTAGACGTGCCCATGGCACTACCAGGAGGCGCCAGTATTTGAGAGATTCCCTGACAGATGTTTCATCAATACTATTTTTAAGAAGTAAAGTCGGAAGAGAATGGCTCCTTGTTGACCGCAGACTTTTTATCGACGCCAACAAGAGACTTGACTGAAGAAACTCTGACTTACCGTGGTGGGGTCAAGGTGCATTGGCAGTGCTCCACCAAGGTGTAATGATCCCCTTGGGAGTCCAGCCTGCTGGTTCTGAAAAAACAATTCAAGCAGTTAAGTTTCAAGACCAAGTTCCAATAATTAGCAGCCAGGAATTACTAACATTTGAGGCTGATGGTCCAGCATGAAGCAAAGCACCCGAATGTGTGAGATATTGGGGGTGGACCATCATCATTTGAACCCCACCTGTTGGTAGGGACACCTGTAGGTGAAAGGATTTGGGTAATAAATGCCTGAATAGTGAACATTTACCTAATTTACCCAATTATCTCTAATTTCTTGAGCTTAATTTGTCATTCTGTTAAGAATCATCCACAGGAATATAATTACTAATTACTAGATTGCTAAATATGATTGCTGGTCTGAATATGAGGTAATATCACCCAAATTCATCCCCTAAATGCATTTGAATTCCTTATTAGCTCTTCCAATTGCTTAGCATAATCATGCTCTCCCAGTTAACCAAGAGTTAGAAGAACAAGGGTTTAACAGTGGTTCAATAATGAATTTCAACACATGGCAAGTGCTTATAGAAACCACAAAGCGAAAACCGTCATGTCAGTACAAAATCATACACATCGGAATTTGTCAACACTTTCAACAAAAGATAAAAAAAACTGGAGAAAATCTGTTCGGTGTTTAGCATGATGCCTCTGTTCCCATTTTTGGACAGTCGATTGTTTTTAAGCAATTATTAAGTGGATGGCGGCATCTTCAGAATACAGCAAATGCTTCTAAACTTTTAGTTTTGCCAGGGGAAGTCGCAGTTTTTAGTTTTTAAAGTTTCGAGAGTTCCTCGGCAGAGCTCGGACGCAATTCGAATCACTTCGAAAAGAAAATGCGGCATCAATCTTCGGCACATGCCAGGTTAAAAACAACTGATTAAACGTTAAAATGGGCAATGAAGAAGAACTAGTTACAAGTTATGCAGTAACATAAACACAAACAAGTTTATCTTCAATTGTTTTACAAACTTTCTGTCAAGAATTAACGATTGGCACCGAACACTGAATGTCCAATATTGACTAATGACTACTGACGATGCAATTCTAGTAAAAACCACTTAACTTTGTAAATAGACTGGTGTGCTATGAATGACAAAGCAACAATAAAAAAATTATGATCACATAACCATCAAACTTCAAAGTAATCAGTGACAGTTCACCCTCCTGGAAAACTCAACTTGAAAAACTGGCTCCTTTTATAAGAATGACAAATTTATGCTCGTAAAAATAGACTGGTCTCGGTCGGTCGTTCATCCTCAAACTAAACAATCCAAACAACAAGGAGGCAGGCAAACGATTCAAGGTTGGAAACGGAAACGGGGAATGTCTAAGCAAAACTTTTCTAAAATAAAATCACCTCGAATCATAAATTCAATGAAATCAATTCTTGATCACAACAGCAAGTCATCTAATGAAGAAACGCGTGTATTAAATAAACATCAGTTAAAGCAATAAAAACCATGTAAGTGTCAGAAGGGGACCATTCTGCATTGCAAGCCAAGGCGAACCTCGAACATCAAAACTAGAACAGCAATACGGACTTTTCTCGGTGCCGAGAACAACACAAACAATACTTGCAAACAAACTTGCTAGGCAGGCAAGCTGGACTAGAGACAAAGGACTGCTCCGTTACAGAACTAACTTGGTTCGGCTGGATCCCAGTGGCTTGAAAAATTTCAAAATTCAGCCTTTTTTCTTTTCATTTTTTGTTTCCCTCATAAACAAGAACGCACACCGTTCGCACGCACGCAGACTTAAACCGGGTTGTGTGTATAAGGTCATCATGCACCATGATCGTCAACACCATCATATTCGTCATCATTATCATCATCATCAGCGGTGATGAATGAATGGATTTTCATTTTTTTCAGTTGATAGCTATATTGTAAATAAGCATGTGACATTCACTGGTTCGGTGATTTGTCAACCAATTGAGAAGGTTGAGCGACCAAGCTGATCGATTTTCAAATTATTTGGTTTACCTGGTCGAACGAGATGGAATACGGAGACCAAAGAAGCATTCGCAAGCAAGCAAGAGGATGGAGAGATAATTTTCAGGAAAAAAATATAAAAATCAGAAGAAATCCTTCCCTGGAAATTTTGTGGTGTTTTTTTTCCTTCCAACTCTGGTTGAGTCTGATGTTTTTGAACTACGACACCAGAGTGAGAGAGCGAGCGAGTGAAGGAGTGATTGTTATTTTGCGATTTATTTAAGATGATGTTTACAGAACATTCGGTGAGTACGAAAATGATGCAAAAGATATTCATAAAAAAAATATAATAGCAAAAATAGATGTGAGCCTCTAAGGAATTCCAAGGTCGGCATTGACAAGAAGCATTTTATTACCTCACGAAGCCAAAGGTGGTACTTCCTGGAAGAATGCAGAATCACTTTTATACATTCATCCTTCCACTCTTCCATCCGCTTGCTTCCTGTTACCAAACCATTACATCGCAGCACGCACACAAGCACAATTGCACATCATCAAATACCAACTGTATCAGCTGGTTTCCTCTGGAGGTAAGCTCTTTAGGAGAACCAACAGGATTTAATAATAGTAATATTATTATTATTATTGTTGTTGTTGTTGTTGTTGCTGCTGCTGCTGTTGTTGTTGTTGTTATTGTTGCTGTTGTTGTTGTTGTTGTTGTTGTTATTGTTGCTGTTGTAGCAGAGTAATAATTATTTTCATCATGATTTGTTTAGGTCAGCATATTTCATACTAGGGGCCTAGAACAGTACACTGAGGTGAGATATAATAATCCAGCCATAAACCTAGTGCAATGAATCACAATAAGTATTACAATCCTACAGAAACTTTTAAGAAGGAAATGTTTCCAATCCAGATAATAACAACCATGATAACGATCACAGCCATCATCACAAAAACATCATAAACACAAAGTAAGCTGCTCTCACCAGTTGTGGAAAAGCCAGGCCGTCTTGAAGAGGTAGCATGGCAGCATTGTGACCTAGGGGCATAACAGATGCCGATCCCCCTTGAACCATGCAAGGGACTCCATTGGCATAAATGATGCCACCCTGACCTGCTGCCATGGCTGCTGCTGCAGTCTGTGCACTGCCTGAGAAATTCGATGATGATGTTTGATTAAGCTCCATCAGTCTCCCAACGTTCGTTATCGTGAATGATTATCATTTTTCATTTTCTTACAAAGACGAAGGCAGCCTTCTAGGAAACTACTCACCCAAAACTTGAGGGAGTGCACCCTACAAACGAAGAGTTGTGCTGACTTAATGCTATACACGACTAGAGATCTTAGCGAGTGTTATCATTAATATTTTCAAAATAATTTTTTTTTAAAGAATTTTGAACGAAACTAAGAACGACTTCATCTTTCGCACGCTCAACTTAACCAACACACGAAAAACACTACAAAATATTAACAACAACAAAAAATCGATCAACATCAGAAGCCAACCTGTTTTCTGACAGCAGGTCCAATGTTGAGCTTCCTGTCTTTGTAAACAACCTGCTCACCCTACAAGTAAATAAATGTCCAATTATTGGATTCTTTAATTAACTGCTACCACTCAGCTCATTAAGTGCAGACCTCTTTTTTCAAGAGCTTCTCTACATCTTCAGTGCTCACAAAAGTGACGAAGCCATACCTACAACCAGTCAACAATAGAAAATCAGACCTTTAAATGGGCCAGTTATGCAATGAATGCTGGCTGGCTAGACTTGTGTAGTGCAAGGTAAAGGACCGCAATACTTAAAAGTAGTGAAACAATTTTGAAAACCCTTTGCTCATGCCATTGCTGTCAGACAGAATCTTGCAGTGCTTGATCGGCCCGTAAGTCGAGAAGAAACTTCTCAGATCCTCCTCTGTGATCTGCCGTGGCCAAGTGAGATGCGTTACGCATGGGTAATATATTTAACAAACGTTATTACATTAGCAAGTCCAAAGAAATATTCAATAAGATAAAAGTCATATTGGGTTATTCTAACTACTATTATAAAGTTACGTTAATTAATAGACCGAATATGCTTAAAATCACCTCTGGCACTATTTAAGCACAGTTTTAAAGCATTCAATTTTGACAAAGTTCAAAAATATAATAAATTTTTCACTTCTGCTCCGAGACCTCCCACGAAAAGTCGATTTGGGACGAGGAGTCCATACTTTGGAGCAGACTGCACCGAGCTCTCCACTAGATTCTTAGTTGTGGGGTCGTATAGAAGCGTCTGCGCCAAAATTTTTTAAAATCGCTCGTTAAGAAGCGATCCCACGTTAAATCAGTAACTCAGCCGATGTAAATACTTTTTCAATGTATAAACACATGCACCATGCTCGATAAGTCATATAATTTAGGCAATAATTATAATAACGTCAAAACAAATCGGTACAATAAAAAGGTAAGAAGTCAGAAAAGTTACTGCCAATGAAATGAATTATTCTTTTTCTAAATTAAAAACCATTAAAACAATTTACCATGATCTAAAGAAATATCCGTAGAAAATAAGCGTAAAACCGGGAGGACGCCGAGCAGACTCAAATTTTTTTTAATATGGCGTAGTCATCGCGAAATCGAAGATCTCTAATGTTTATAGGATTGTGTAAATAGACATAAACTTGTTAAATTATAACAAATCTGAAAACATGAAAAAAAATTATTTTTTAACTTGTTAACGCAGAGCAACACAATCGACGCAAAATTTTAAACACTTTTTGTTCTACCATGCACCCTCTATAAATCAAATCATTGGCTCTCGCACATTACGATCAGGAAAAAACAAAATAACTCTCTCCAGCTAACAGTTATACCCCTATAGGTGAATCCGGCGTGATAATAGCGATTCAAAATGCTGAAAACACTTTTTACAGCAGAACTGAGCTGCTGCGATTAGCACGAGGAAGATGCCTCTGCATACAGATATTCCAAAACAAGCACATGGGTTTCCTAATTTGAACTTTATACGAAAACGAATTATACAACCATTGCGCATTGACTAGAATTCCCAGAAAAATTTGAGCCTACAAGCAGCAAAACCAATTCACGCTAAATGTATTTTGCTATTATGAAGATTGCCTATTAAAATCCAGCGAAAAGAGGCATAATTGCATAAACCGATACATCGATATAAAAATGCAGATCTTTATCTAACTTAACTCATTTCAAATATAATAAACATGACTGATTACCAAATCTTACTCATTAGCGAATTTAATAGAAGAAAAGTGCTTGCTACTATTGTACAACAAAAGAAAACATGACCATGTCACTCCTCCTCTTCATGATCTCCACTGGCTACGCATTCGCCAAAGAATTGACTACAAAATCTCTTCACCCGTTTTCAAGTCTCTCCTGGGTCAAGCATCGTCATACCTGCCTTTCACTCGCACTGCACATATTCCTGCTAGGCGCGGGCTCAGATCAGCAACCGGGGGCTCCCTCGTCAAATCAGATCTGGAATAGACTCCCACCTTCGATTACCAAAACTGATCCAGCCGGATTTCACTCCACCTTCAAAATGTTCCTCTTCAGAAAAAGCTTCCGTCTACATTAGTGGTCTTGAAGTTCTGCTGAACTTATGCCACTCTAATCAAACTCTGTATCGTATCGTTCGTTAAAACATGATATAATAAAAATTAGCTCATAATTATTTGGCGCCAATTTTAATATTTATTGTAATTTTATTAGTTTATAGTGATATTATTCAGCTGAATTAAGTCATATTTATACTTTTACTCAATTCTTTCGATGCTCCTGAAATAAACAAGGGCCGATGGTTGTTTTGTATTTCATTTTCCCAAGCGCGAGATTTACATTATGTTTAAAATCTTTTTCAAATCAACGATTTTTGCCGTTCCAACAGCTATTACGTTTTTAGATGTTGTTGGCCAAGTTTGCCGAGTTGAGGGAAATTCGATGAAGGTTTTTATGTTATTTTCTTCTGCGCTTGATCTCCAGTGAATTTATAAGAGGTCAAGTTATCTTTTGCAGCCTCTCATCAATGGTACCAAAGAAACAACAAATTTTGTATTTCTCAGTAGGTTGGGACATCAAAAGTATGAATTTCAGAGGGGCCAAGTAGTCTGCTTGGTGTAAGTACTGCAAGTAAACAAACATGTGTTGTAATCAGATCGTAATTTTTATAAAAAAAAAATTTGTTTTTGAAATTTCTGCATTTAATTCCTTAATAATTTTACCTTTAAATTCATTTGAGTTGATGTAAACCTAATGACAGGAGCCAAAAATGTGACCTTCAATAATTTACTTTTAAAGATACATTAACTTGGCTGAATTTACCATTTTTTATTTGGCTTTGTCTATTAATTTAGTAGATGCAGAATTATTACATCCTTGCAGGTCTCCAACTCAACCATCGCAGAAGCTACTGAAGAGGATTATTGCACTTGAGGGAGATACAGTGAAGTGAGTATCTCAGTACTTTCTTCAATTTGTCTGCAATCTGAACCTCAAAACTTTGCTTGGATATTATTCTGCCATAATTACCATGAAAATAACCTATATTTTTTTAACCATATTCAGGACACTGAACTACAGGGATGAATATGTCACCATACCTAAGGGCCATTGTTGGGTAGAAGGAGACAACCACAACCATAGCTTGGACAGCAACATATTTGGACCAGTTAGAAAATTTTGTTTCAATTTATTTACGCCAGTTATTAATTATTTGTTGTTAATGTTATTAATGTGTGAAATTAATAGACCTAATATGTTATTTAATGATAATGCACTTTTTTTGCTTTATCAAATTTCTTTGTGCATGTAATGCAATCAAATTTGGTTGACATCAAAAGGTATATATTGTTTTACTAACTTGTGATAGCCTATGAAACTAATTTAGGTCATAATCGATGTAGGTTCCAGTGGGCCTCATCAGTTCAAAAGCAACCCATATTGTCTGGCCCACGGAGAATTTTAAAAGAATTCCCGTCGAGGACGTCACGTCCAGGATTCAGAAGCATGAGGATCCTAAGTGTGTTAGCCCGACCAATTTTGACATCACCCCTACGGAACAACGCTATTTTATACCTCGGTTAGATCTAATACGGGAAGCGATAAGTCAAGGTGAATTGGTAGACATCCTATTGGCCATTGTATTTCGAATATATTTTTAGATCTGGTCTATTGCATTTTTTTGTAAATATGAGAATGATCATTTTTTAGACACCTGCAATAAAAAATATCTCTTTTCTGAGAATGGCTCGACTCGGCCTAAATTATTTGCGTTAGAGAAAAGGCTGTTTTTACAAGAGTTTGCTTGGAATTCATCGACATATTGTTGAGCTGAGTGTAAAATAACTAAAACATAGTTGGGCATTAGCAGAAACAGGAATCCGTGACTTGGAGTGTGATCATGATCAAAGGAGTATGAGTCCAGTTACGACAAAATTGATGCTATTAGAAATTTGAGATACACCAGATATCCCTCAAAACATAATCCTTCAGTTTAACTTTGGTCATTAGAATGTACGTTTCCGTGATTAATTCAATCCGACAATTCAATGTATTTTCTTCGAAAATGAGTCCAATCCCGGCGGATTGTTGAGAATTCCGAAAATCGTAGCTGTGAATACGAGGATGGAGAATAAAAAGAATATTCCAAAGAATCTGTCGCACACAAGAGCTATTCTCATCCATTGGGTTTTCAATTCTTCGCTGTTCGCATCGTCCATCATTTTCTTTAAGATTGCATTTATGCAGTCGTTTGGACTGGCTGCGGGAATCGTAGGCGTCGAGGTTTCGCTTTTTCTGTGCCTCTTGAAGTTGAAAATAGAGCGCATGCTCAGCTTTCTCTGAGCGACGATGTCCGGTGTTGGAACGTCGTTGGTGGAAAGAGTCTCTCCGTCATTCTCCGAAATCTTTAAGGTCTCTGGAACGGCTATCGTGACGTCCGGATCGTGCCGATCGTCTGAATCCATTTTGGACTCATGGTTCACCTGGATGATGCTCCGCTTCCTGAGGATTTGGCCCGAAAAAATCTCGGATCCTTCCGGTGGGCACTCCATTCCGGATGCGGTTGATAAGCGTTTCCTTAGCAACGCCTGGACACGCCCCGAGCCGCAGACGACGCCGTCTTTCCTGAAGAAGATCTTTCCAAGCCAATCAAGCACGAGGATCTTCAGCCAACGAGGAGGAGGGTCATCGGAGTTTTGATGATGGAGCATAAGGACTATTACGGTGCACAGGAGACTCATCGATGTCAGCAGCATGACTCCCAGGATGTAGATGGCTGAAAGAAGTTTGTGTGCTTAAAAAGGCGCGTTTGAAAAATGGTATTATCGTGGAGCTGCAATGCTTCGTTAGCTCTATGCGCCTTGTTTTGAAGACCTCCTAACCTTATCTTAGCAAGAATATGACAAACAATTTAACATTAAATGTGAACAAAATCGAAATCGAACGCCGTCGCATAGTTACACCAACTTATCAAGGGCCTGTTGTCGGATCTTTCCGGCATCTTTTGTTCCACAGATATTTGAAACATGGTGAAGGAAAGCAGTGTGGTGATGCTCAGACCGACCTTCTCGCCGGAGTCCGGTGGCAAGAGGAAAACAAAGAGGGTTATGAAGGACATTACGGAGCACGGTAGAATCAAGCTGGCGATATGGTAGGCTGGAGATCTTCCCCAGTACATGATGAATCTGATCTGAGAACTTTCGTCGTCTGAAGTGACACTGACCTGGTTAATGTTAAGTCGTCTTAAATCCAAATGTATTAAGATAGCATTGTAAGGACTGATCACTGATGCTGGTTAACCAAGGACTTAATTTCAATTGCTTTCAGGGACGGCGGACTTATCAATCTTCCTAAAAACTTCCAGAAATTCAGCTGCCCACATTTTATGCTTGTCAGTATGAAACGTTGGGATCTCATGTTCTAATAAATATATATTAAAGGAAATGCCCCTCACCCCAGTGACGACTCCGCAACTATTTGTCGTATTATTAATTCAGCAATAATGATGATAATCAATACGAATAACAATGGCCAACCGACATTTGTATCTAAAAGGTTCCATATTCCGTTCTGTCTGAACGATGAGACGTTAATTTTGTTCATCTTCTTTCTGATCACCATCTGTTTGATCGAATAAGTCCAACTCTCGATGTGTATGAAGCACATTTGAAGGTCAAATGGAAAATAGGTCATGTCAAGGTTGCACAGGGTACTGGATGTTCCGGCCGTGGAGTAGAAGACGCTACCATCTGATTTCAGGACGACCTTGTAGTTATCGTCCTTTCCACTCTTAAACAGTTCACCGTAGATGTTGTCGGCGCTTGATTGGGCAGATTCAAATTGTGTTAAATTTGAAAACAATATATTGTTTTGTTTTACAAAAATTGTTTTAAGTGCGTGAAAATGACATTTCTGTATTGTTTTGGAATAACGATTAAAGCCAACTAATTATATATGAATAACGAAGCAACAGTTTTTATCTATAAGCGAATTGGTGGCTATTTAAGTGAAATCATAGTAGCACCCAGGGGCGGATCTAGAACCATTTGCCGGGGGTCACACACATGAACCTAGACCCTCTTAGGGTCACCCCTAAATATTGCTTGCTGATGCAAATATAAGCCGGCGGATATTTTATAGCCATTTTGCTTATTATTGTACTTTTGAACCTTTAAAAAATTAATTTAAAAAATTCAAATTTATTCAAAGTAAAAGTTTTATAAAAAGGCAANTTGCCGGTTTGAATCTCTCTATTGAGACCGTGTCACTATGTTAGTTCTTGTTGATTACAAAATACTAATATTTTCATCCAAAATCGTAAATTATTGAAATAAAGTAGATTTTTCTTAGACTTTAAAATCACGGGGGGCCTTGGCCCTCTCCGCCCCCCGCCCCTAAATCCGCCACTGGTAGCACCGAGCCAATTAACCCTTAAACCGCCGGAACCGGAAATAACCGGTTCCCGGTACTTTTTATCAGAGCGCCGGAACCGACTATTGACGGTACCATCTCTATTGTTATGAGATTTTCTAACGAAATCACTTTAAAAAGTATTTGGCGTTTGGGGTGCATTAACCCCCTAGGTATGTGGCGGTTTAAGGGTTAAGCACGAAGATTGTTATTATGAACCTGTTTCGTACGATGAGGTCGGGTAGCCACACTTTGTTGGCATCGACGACCATGGTTTCGACGGCGTAAAGGCTCTTGTTCCATCTCAAATATTCGTCAGTCCAAGACTGAATAAACATTCCATTTCAAAATAATCCTCAGTAAAAATAACAAAATGCCATATTATTAGAAAATTAATATTTAGTTACTTCAGTAATATTTATTCTATTATTTTTTCTAATTTTTAGAAATCAAAATTTTATTGAAAAGGGAAAATAGTGTCCTAACTGTGCGTAGCCACCCGAAGAAGTTGGCTACCTGATCCTTTTCATTCTAAAAAATAATGGCAGTAAATGAATTTATTATGATTATTTGTTTGGTTTGTGATCGATTACTTTTAAGGTTCTAAATCATCACCAATGTAACTGTTACTTACAATGGAATTCAAAGCCACAATGTAGTAACTCATGTCGATGTATAGAACGTCATTTGTTTTGATTGGCCTCAATTCGGTGTTGTAATCCTTGAACAACTCATCAAACAACATTCTTTCTTCAAAGTCTTAAATTTTAATAACCAAAACGTGATTTTAAAAAATATTGCTTAAATAATAACTTCAACTAACAACTGTTTACTTTTAAGTTAAAGTCGACTATTAGAAAACCATTCCTTCTGCTTGGACAACGAGAATTATTACGCAGATTATTACATGGCTCCATTTTGATTTCATCTTACGAAACAGGTTAGTGTACTCGCTAAGATTTGAAACTCGGTTTTGCCGATTTTGCAAGTAAGACAAAATTACAAAAGTCTTATAATTTATTATTATTGTAAAAAGTTATCGAAATAAATTCAAGCAGAACATTCAGCACACTACTGCTTACTTGAAAGTACTGAAGAGAATAGCAAAAGATGAAAGGCGACCAATAATCGAACTATTTCCATCTGCAAATCAATATGAAATTAATTTCATTCCAATTGAATCATGCATTATTGCGATAAATTAATACTTATATATATTCTAAAAACGCATTCATGAAATAGAAAAAAAAATTCAACTGATTTCAACTTCAATTTATTATTTTATAACATTACTTTCATAAACGGTCACCTCTGTTAATTCGTCCGAATTATTTGCTTATGTCAAATTTCTCAGACAGCAACAGATTTTCGAAGAAAATAAAGTCAGACTCATTTGAATTATAAGGTTCGAAGCAGTAAATCCTAATATAGAATTACTGCATAACAAGGTATAATATTATTGTCACTTTTATCGACAATGCTAATTGGTTGACAAAGTGCAAAAAAGAACTTAATACATTGTCATCGAAAAGTTAATTATATTTTTGTCAATGCATCTCCGTCATGCTAAATCCAAATAGATTTTTAATTTTCAATTATGTTGCAAAAATTATTTCAACTAATTCTAATATTATTGTCACTTTTATCGACAATGCTAATTGGTTGACAAAGTGCAAAAAAGAACTTAATACATTTTCATCGAAAGGCTAATTATATTTTTGTCAATGCATCTCCGTCATGCTAAATCCAAATAGATTTTTAATTTTCAATTATGTTGCAAAAATTATTTCAACTAATTATTATATGCTACGTTTTTGTAAGAAAAAACAAAACAAAATAAAACAAAAAGCAAATAAAAGCTTAACAACTAGTTTTACGATCACTTTAACAATTTAGTAATATGTTCGGAAGAAACAAAAAATTATATATTAAAATTCTGTTGACGGTCATTTATTTGGAAATATTTGTGATTTACAAAATTTACTAAAAAGATATTAGTGGTGAAGTTATTTATTAATTTTTATAGAAATAAGATATTAATATATATGTTTTAAGTACTACACAATTAAATTGAGACAATTCCACGAATCAAATATTATCGATTTAATATTGGTTGGGCGCATTTTTGGACATTTGTTTACAGCGGGGATTTTTTATCTCAAGTAGATACGACTTTAAAATAAAGGAATCACTAGGTGACTATTTACAAATGTAGAAGAAAATAACTAGTCCCGTATTTTCTCATTTTGAAATTGACATTTATTTTTTGGTTTGTTGACATCAACGTCCAATTTTACTTACAGATAATTTTCTCGCACATCTTCAAATAACATCACAATGAAGAAGCCAGCGGGTCGGTTACACTTACTTTTGTGTTTCTAAAGCCCCAAATTAATCTTACAGTTAGCAACAATTCTAGGGCGCCATTTCAACGTGATCTCATTTACGTTCCGGATGCATCGTTTCACTGCAACTACTCGTAACTAATCATAAACAGTATTTTTATCTTCAGCTAAAAAAACCGCCACAAAAATGGCGCCGAGAATGCCAAATGGCACTGAGTTAATGGATATTGCAAAAGGGACTTGGAAGCTCGGAGATGCCATCGGAAGTGGAGGGTTTGGTCTCATCTATTTAAGTGAGTTAGTCATTCGAAGATTGTGGAAAGCCTTTTGTATCTAAGTTGTCATGTTTCCTCACTGCACAATATTTTTGAACTTCTATGTTTTATTTTTAGTGAAGTTTCATATTTACTTTGGTGTTTTCAGCTCAAAAGTGTCCCCATTCAGGACCAGTATCAAGTAAGGCAGAGCAAGTGATGAAGTTGGTGAGTGAAGTTGTAAAAACTTGAATATTCACAACCACTGTAATTTTGTTCATACCCTTGTTAATTATGACTTGATCATTTGATTAATTAAACAGGAGCCATACGACAGTGGACCATTGTTTTGCGAGCAGGCCTTTTTCCAGAGAGCAACCAAGCAGGAAAACGGTGAGGATGCTTGCAGCAATTCAAAACGAACACCGTCAATTTTCATCATCACCTTTCTTTGCGATTGAACTTTGCCCGAACCTCGTTGCATTTCAGTGAATGCTTTCAAGAGCTCCCGTGGCTTGAAATCTCTCGGCCTACCAAATCTTATTGCCATGGGCAACCCCACCTACAACGGGGAGAAGTTGAGGTTCCTCGTCATCCCCAGGCTCAACACGGACCTCCAGAAACTCTTCGAAAACAACGGGAAGAAGTTCCCGGCCGGGACCGCGTTCCGTGTCGCACTGCAAGTGGTCGGTTGGCTCAATCGATTGATGGTTGCTTGGTGTCGGTGGTCATCGATTACCATCTTATAATAAATGCGGTCTTTTCTGTTGAAACATCTCCTTGTGCGATGATTGGCTGACTGATGCTATGGTGACTTTGATTGGCTAGTGATTTCATGATTAACATCTCTCCTAACCAATGGTTATTCTTTAAGCTGGATGTGCTCGAGTACATCCACGGTCAAGGGTACGCCCATGCCGACATAAAGGCCGCCAATCTCATGATAGGGAATAAAGACCCAAACCAGGTTTGAACCTATCACTTGCTGGAATAGACCATTTTTTGTGAATATTATTTGTAGTATGCTGTGCTAATTCTTACAATTTAGTAATACAGACGAGTGAAGGTTTTTCCAAATATGCATTTATAATTTAATGTCATATAATAATAATAATAATAGTTCCTGATATCATAACCAGGTCTACCTGATCGACTTTGGACTGGCATTCAGGTTCAATGTTGAGGGCAAGCACAAGGAATACAAGGAGGACCCCAAGAAGGCTCATGACGGAACAACAGAATATGCCAGCAGGGATGCTCACAAGGGCGTCTGTAAGTGGAACACATGAAGCCGATTGGCCGCGTGATGACCTGATTATTTGTTTTCCTTGTTGCTATTGGTTCGGCAGTGCTTCATCGGTTTCTCGATGACCCGATATTGTGACGGTTCTTTTACACAGACAAAATGATGACAGATTAATGACAAAAACTTTCAAATATTTAAAAGTTAATTTATCATTTGCAATTGTTTTTTTATTTACTTTTACGAACCATATTTAATGATCTATTCTCGACAGGGCCATCAGCCAGAGGGGACCTCGAGACGCTCGGTTACTGCATGTGGCAGTGGTTGGCGGGCAAGTTGCCGTGGGAGAAGGACATAAACAATAAACCGCTGGTCGCCAGTCAGAAAATCAAGTGAGAATTTATTAAAAAATTAAAATTTATTAATCGGTTCGAATCGTGTTCGTTGCTATTTTTATTTGTGGTCCTTCTAATTTTAGATACATGGGAAATGTCGACAGCCAGGTTGCTCCCCTAATCAAGGACCAGGCCAGCTCGAGTAGGCTGCTTCAAATAATTAATATTCAATTCAGTGGGAGGGGCTTGTATAATGTGAAGGGACAAGTTAATTGATAGTTATTATCACTGCGAATGCCAACATCATTTGAGGATATCGACCGCTCCGTTACAGAGGGTTTGTGCAAATTCCTGACGACCGTCAACAAACTGGGATACGACGAGAGTCCAGAATACGACGACGTCAGGCAAATCTTCCGCTCGACTCTCACCTCCCTTAAATGTAAACTCTCTGACAAGCTGGACTTTAGCTCTGCCTCGTCTGATGCTGGCCTACTATCCCCTGTAAGTTCCAGATTCTAAGTTCCTATTGGTTGCACCATTTTTTACAACCAAGATGGCTTTAATGACTTCCAAAGCATATGTGTGGCTGTAAATTGCCAGTGATGGGGCTTGCCATCATTAAGATGCAATGGCATTGGTCAGATTATCAAGTCTACCATTGATTTGAATCAAAGTAATGCATGTTCCCGTTTGTCGTCCAGGTGAGGAGATCAGGTAGAACTTCAAAGGTTCAAACTGCCGTTAAGTCGAGGCAGTCTGTTGCAGCTTTACTCAAGTCACCTGTGAGTTGTTAAGTTGATCTTGGACCATTTATTTGCTTGTATGGTTGTGATTTTATGGCTATTATGTAAGAAATTTTATCTTATTGTCTAGTCGAATATGTTATGCTGGCTATTTTCCGTCAATTGTTCTGTAAAACTGAAGTGTTGGATAGAAGTCTTATCAGCTCCTTGTTCAAGTGCAAATACTTTGCTTTGCCCAGATTCCAAAAACAAGGCCTCAAAAACTTGTGGATGCCAATGACCTGAAATCCCCGGCCAGGGCCAGGGAGCGAATGTTGTCCCCATCTCCACCCCCGAGATCAAAGGTCACAAAGGCTAAAGACGAGGTCTTAAACAACAAAGCCACTAAAAAAGGTTTGTGATAGTCGCTAAAATTGCCAGTATAAGATTCTAATCTTCAAAACATGGTTTGAATCAAGGGTCTAATAATAGCTTCCATTGTTTCAGCGGTCAATGCTGTTACGTCCACCAATCACGACGCAGGGGATGCGGATGCAAACTCTCGGAAGAGGAAACAGGTCGAGGCGGGCGGCGAATCTTCTCCCAAGAAAAAGAAAACGGCGGCAGCTGCGACCAATCGGACACCCGTCCTGACCCGTTCCCCTTCTGCTAGAGGTCGGTTTATTTTGGCTGGTAGTAGCTCAAAATTCAATTGGATGTTAAGAAAGATCAGATGATCAGTTCAGATGATTGTTTATCAACCACTTTTTAATTTTCCTCAGCTGCCCATCTGCCGACCAAATTGAGGAGAAAAAAACTAACAGCCCCAAGAGTGTCTTCGAGCACACAAACCACACCTGGCCTCAGGACCCGATCGAAAACCCAAGGTGGCCTCTAGTTCGGTCCTGAAGTGCCCCTTCGTCATAATCGTTGCATTAGAGGGTGGAATTAAATTTGTTTGTTCAAAAATACTGTTGAGAATTAAGCTCATTCACTCACTGTTCATCATTGGTCTTGAAAACACTTATGAAATAAAAACATTTAAAAAATAGATCCTTTGGAGAGGTTTTGATCATTTCCGTTGCAAGGAAGTGACTTTGGAGCATTAGGAGTTCGTGCTGTTTTTGGTTTCATGTTGGAGAACGGAGCTCTTGCGATTTTTGAGTCAAGGAACTGAGCAAATGACTTTAGATGAAGAGCAAAACATTTTAGCTACATCGATTGTATTCATTTTTTTGTCTTTGGGGGCGCGCTACCCACGCGCGTGTGGGCATATCGGTTTTATGGCTATTCATAAGCCAAGCAAATGATATTAAGCTGCCGGAGTCCTGATTTAGTCAGAACTCTCTTTTCTTTCGATCTCTTAGCTGACGTAACTTCCCGAATAAGCTTGTTCACGAATAAGCTGAACCTTGACAGTGAAGGCGATTGTTAAAAAAGAGTTAAATGTACCTATAATACGAGGTCATTTCGAGTCTAAAGGAATCTTGCTACCGGTTTTAGAGGCGTACTTATTATAAAGAATATCAGACGTGATATTTATAATTTTCAATACAAAAATTGGAAAAAGAACATTTAATTCGAAATATATATCGAAGGTTTCGGTTTGGATATGATTAAGGAATTCTGCCACGAGAACTTTTGCCAATCGGAGTTAGCTCACTTGGCTGTCGAAGGGAAAACCTTAACGAAAAACAAGAAAATCGTGAGAGTTTAATCTTTACAATATAAGATAAGACTCAAAAATGAAATAACTCGGAAATAGCATTGCTCTAATTAGCATATTCACTATTTCAGGTGTACGAAATAAAGGTTGTAATAAATAATGGAAGCATTTACACCGTCAAGAGAAGTCAGCAGGACTTGGAAGAACTAAGGGCGAGTTTTGGGTTTTTTTTTTATAGAATTAATATAGATCCTGAACCCGAACTACAGAATATTTTGATCAGATTTTTTTTCTTTTACTCATCCCAGGCCAAATGTTTGGCTGGTTTAATATGGTGTCTGATAGTTCATTCCGTCTTTCAGAAAGCTATTAAAAAGTACGCTAAGGAACGCTCTCTTAAAGAAATCATTGAAATTCAGGACAAGATCAAAAAACTTCTCGGTAAACGTCACATTTCGCAGTGATTACAGCCGATTTTATAGATTCATAAAGTTTATATCATGCGGCTACATTTTTATCATCTTAAATGTTTAAGCTATGCATTTATTAATTAATTTGTTTTTAAGCGAAATCCGACATTCTGGAGAGGCTAGAAAAGCTCATCAACCAACTGCTATCCAATGATGAAGTGCGAAATAGTAGAGTTATCAAAGAGTTCGTGATGCCGGAGGATTGGTTCTGGTAAAATATTATTGAATTTACCAGGGTTCGATACGAACGATATAGTTGACACTATTATAATTTAATTGTAGTCATAATTATCAGAAAAATCTGCTTAACTATTTTTAAACGATATTATGTTCAGCTATGTTTGATAATTGGATTGTGGAAAAAGTTGATCGTAGGACTTAATATCTAAATATTGGCTTGGAAGTCCATATGGACAATTTCACACATAAAATTTGTTGTTGTGACGAACCGGAAAATATTGTTTGGTTGTTTACTAAGAACTTGTTTGCGTAGGCTCAGCAATATAATGATTTTGATAAACTCATGCTGTGAACTTGATTGTTGTTTTTCGTACTGAAAAAGCGCGTACCTATATTTTTTAACATTTGGTATTAATAGAACCATTCCTATATTTAATTGAAGCTCCCAATGCAGCGAAAATTGAACTCGATTGTTGTTTTTCGCACTCAAAAAGCGCGTACCTATATTTTTTAACATTTGGTATTAATAGAACCATTCCTATATTTAATTGAAGCTCCCAATGCAGCGAAAACATCGAGTCGAAACCGTTGAAAGGTTAAAAGTACAATTAAACATTTTTACATATCAGATTTTAACAACGCATTTTTCAAGTGAATATCAATATAAATATATAAAAAAAATTTGTTTCTATTGTAGAAGTGAAATTCAACCAATCAGTTGTCTCCGAGCCTTTCCACTATCCAAAATACAAAGTCATACAAAATGGTGGACTTCCAGACGAACTGGAAAAGTCCATTCCAGCGATAGACGATGTCGTCGAAGTTTTCAAAAAGCACCCTTCGGGTAATTGAACATTATCGCAAACTTTACTCGATTAAGGTATAATTCTTTAATAAATAATATTTCTAATGATGATGATGATGATGATGATGATGATAATAATAATAATAATAATAATAATAATAACAGCAATAATAATATTAATAATGCATAATAATAAATAAAATAATGCGCAATGAATTTGATAAATAACATAAACTTTGTGAGTAGCAACTTGTAATTCTGTATCTTCAGGGTGGTGGCAAATCCTATATAAGAAAAGAATCATCTGTTTCCCAAGTTCCTATCTCAAACCCGAATTTCCCCAAGGCGATTCCGATGATGAGCCCGCCCTTTTGGAGACCCGTAAATCAATTTATCCGCTATATGTTTTTGTGAAAACCCGTTTAAGCATGAACGTATTTATTTTAAAAAAAATAGTCTGCCACAAGAAAAAATTTTTTTATTTTCTGTTGGGCTCATTTCCCAGTATTAATGTAATCATTTTGCATTCCTTCTACAGCTCAAGTGTTTGTGGCGAAAAAATCTTATGAAGCCTGTAACGACGATGAAATCAGTTTCAAAGAAGGAGATTTGGTGAATGTTATTCATATGAGATACGATGGGTGGTGGATGGTCGAGTGAGTTAAACTATACTTTAACTTAATGATAATGAATGACTTTTAATAAAGCAGAGTTTGATTATATAGTATATATATTATTATATGCAATATACAGAAAACAGAACTTCAAGATCACAACTTAACTAAACCTTGTCGTTACAACCACCTAAATTTAAATTAATCGTTAAAAATTTTAAATTAAGTTTTAAATTAAACATATATAAAAATTAATAAATATAAGAATTAAACATATATAAAAATTAATAAATATAAGAATTAAACATATAAAAAATTTTGGAAACTAAAGTTGAATGACAAAAACAATTTCAGAATTGAGGATAAAAGTGGATTGGCTCCTGCCGTGTTTTTAGAGCAGACGACTTTCGGAGAGCTGAATTCTCGAACGAATCCTGGATTTTCTAATGTGACACGCGTATAGCCATTGGCATATATTTCCTAAAGCAGGACATAGAATTTCCTTGGTTAATTGTTCAAAAATGGTGATTGCCGAAACTGGCATGGCGCATCTCATCAACAATCTAAGCCCTACTGATTTCCTAGCTTGTACAATTTTGATAATATCTTGAATAAAGAAGACAGCATATCTGCTACTAGCGATTCACCATTTCTTGCGATCTGTCATTGACAAACTCGTAAATCATTAGGCTCAGGAAGTTGACGGGACCTGCCAAAGATTGCAGAAATGAATCAAGTTGCTCGGGGACTATGGGTACTGCATTTCAATATAAGCTCACTAGTGTTTTAAGCTGTTAGCAGGACGTTTGACAACACCCACTTTAACTTTTAGCTGATCCGGTCTAAACCTATTTAGAAATCACCATAACATGCTGGCAGCACGTGACGAATTTCGTCAGAGAAATAATAATAATTCAAGGAAACATCAGCCATTTATTTAGACTCACTGGTTACGTGACCATCGTCATTTGGAGCAATAACATAACAAACTATAAAATAAAGGAAGCCATAAAAATGGCTTTAAAAAATATGACTTTAGCGACTGATTAACCAGCGATCAATCCGTTAGCCAATCCGGTATCGTACCTGAGCCGAATCTTAGTGAATAATGACTCCTAATTTTTTTTATTGAGCTTGTTTCCACGTTGTTCTGAAAGATTTATTCTTGCCACAAATTAAAAATTGCCAAGATCATACGAAAACTTTATCATCGATTCTAGGGACTTATAAGTGTATAAAAACGTGCATGACCTCACAAGAGGTCTAATAAAGCCTAGATTTGCCTAGAATTTGAGAACCTATTTGAGCCTCCACCATAAAACCGAAAAAGGACCACACCATTAAAAGCTTGAAACTTTGCTTGACAAATCGGGAATCAAATTTACAGAGTCAAATGTACATAGAGTGAAATCATGCGACGACTTCACCAATGGGTAGGGAGTTCCTCTTTTCTGCACTGTCAACATCTGACTTGTTAAGAATGCCATTGGGAAGAACTTTGGCATCCTTACAGACTAGGGATGTAATGTGCCTATCATAGTCATTTTCTATAAAGCTCAAAAACTCTGTAACTCTTTTCAGTCTTTCAGAGGTTACTTGAGAAACAACTGTTGACAAATCTGTGGTCGAGTCGTTGAGCTCTGGAATTGCCAATGAACATGGCAGAGTGGTCGAGTCCTGGCTGTTGGTTTGCATGGCTGGTGGTTGAAGTCTTCTTCTTGCCTCCAGCATGTCCATCTCCAGTCGGGTTGCTCGTCGTCTCTCATCTCTTTCTATCTTGGCTTTCTAAAGCAACATTAGTCCAAAATAAATTTTCATCTTTTCTAAATGCTAACAATATATGTCTCCCTAAGGATCTACGAATGGGCATTTATTCCTCAAAATCAATATCAAACAAAATTTATAGAATAGAAAGTTATAAAATAGAATTTGGCACCAAAAACATGTGTTAGTTATTTTATGACATACCTGGACGGCTTGGAAGTTCTGCTGGTAAAATAGGATTCCCTGGTAGAAATGCCAATGTGTGAATTCAGGCCACAAGACCCTCGAAAAGGACAATACAGAATAGGAACTCTGGAAAGTCAACAAAATCATGTGTAATAGGAATGCTAATCATAAATGTGATTCCCTTAGGTGGTCATTGTGATTTTTTTAGAAAAAACTTTGAATCACTACACCTTGAGTTTAAATTAATTGGATTTGAACCTTATCTGGGTCCTTAAGTTTTTGAATAAACAACATGAGTGCAAATGCCTACAAGTTAAATTTCAAGCACAATCTCGCCAATGTCTTAGAAGCACCAAAGTATGGCCATTATGCAATCATTCTAAGAATTTAATGAACCATATTCATTAGTAATTCATGAACTGGGTAATAGTGACATAATTCTTTAAAAAAAAAAGCCTAACCTGCCATAAGAGGAAGTCACTAAGTCGAACTTCCCCAGAGGTCCTGATGATGATATCTGGCTCTGGGGATTTCCTGGTATAGAGACACTTGCTAAACAGTTCTTCATCTATGTCACTAAAATAGAGAAACATTTAGAATTAAAATAGCACAAGTCAGATATTTATGACGTACTTCTAATTAATTCCCTGACATAGCACGAATATTCCTCTCCTGAAACTATATCAAGTCAGTCAGATTCATGTCAACTGGTATGGCAAGAAGTCTGAGCTTGGATTCGAACCCAGCATCAACGGCCCGACCTTATCTGACTAACAAGTGAATGCACATTAAAAATCTCACTTTTCATTGATGAATCCCAGCTGGACTCCTCTGGCCAATTGTTTCATGGCATGTGTCATTTCTTCTCTGGATGTGTATGGGCAACAGATGTTCAGGAAAGCCCTGGATTGACATGAAATATAATTCATTTAAAAAATTACAAAAGCATTAACATTGAGTTTGAAAAAAAAAATTAAATTAATATCCCGACAGATAATAATTGCGATGACATAACTTTGTGCCAATAGACGATGCAGGAGCAATCGAACGACCAACTTGTTGTTGTGTTTTGTGGCCAGTATTCCCTCAGCAAAAAGCTTTTGAAGGTCCTCAGGCAGGTAATCCATGTTGCCAATTATTCGCAGGCATAGCCCATGCCGATCGATCAACTCCCTGCAAAATCAGGTTAACCGATGAGAAGAGAGAATTGATTAGGAATAAACTCCGGACAATTGATCAGATCATTGTCATGGACCAATTAAGATGCAATAGCTTAAAAAGACACTAAAAATTATTTTTACAAAGATCTTTGTGGTACCATTGTTAATGAGTCTGAATATCCAGAAACCACAATAGAAATTAAATTCCTAACATTGGCACAAATCAAAGAACCTAAAACTCTGTTGTGTTACATACAAAATATGGAAAAGTAAACTAGGGTTTAGGTGTTTCTTAGAGCAATCATTCATTGAACTATCATGAGATTTATAGTTTTACTTTTCAGCAAGCAAAGAGGAAAACTTCTGCCTGGCCAATTCCATGAGACTGTCAATTTCTTCCTTTGAGCGTTTGAAGTTCTCAATGCTGAAGGCATACAAGGTTACTTCGGTAACTCCCAGAGCCATGCACCATTCTAGTGTCTGAGTAAAGTAAGATCAAGATAAGATCTGAAGCTATGTGACAATTTGCAAAATTGCAAATGATATTATATTTATGGTGATTCAGAATTTACAAAAATCCAAAAAGTTAAGCATCTCTGCATCACAAAGCCACATGACATGTGGGTGACATGCCAAAACGATGTCACGATAGGAATATGAGAATCAAATAAAGTAATAACCACTCATAAGCAAACCTCTGTCAGTTTGTTGAAGCCAAGCAGGTGACCAACGTTTCTTTTGTAATTGTTTTTTTCTGCAAACCGCCTATTGCCATCCATAATTACAGCCACATGAGGGGGAATAGGTCCGCATTTTAAAACATTTTCACAAATCGTCTGGGCCCATGACTTTTTGTCTCCCTCTTTAAACCAGGTCGACATGTCGATCTATCTCTTGCTTCGTACGGTGAATAGATCAACGTATAAGAAGCGACTTGCAGTACTAGAAAACTTAGTACAAAGTTTGCACCGAGATACAATAATAAAAAAACGAGTTCACAGTTTTAATCGCCGGATGCAAAATCTTTAAAAAAAACCCTACTTAATAATGCGATTGCCTACAATTTAAGCCGTCACTCAAATCCAAGTCCCAAACACAGTGTTAAAAGTAAACAGCACTTAAAGCTTGCGTGGCATAGTGGTGATGTCTTTTAATAAACAATATTTTAGAAAATACTTATTTGTAATAACCACTTTTAAAAATGCTAAAAAATTAAATAAAAATGAAACAATGCTTCATGCATTGCATTTTCAACTCTTTCGGCGAGATTGGCTTTTTTATTCATTAGTTCCAGTTAAATGCGGATATAAAGTTTCGCAACGACGAACAGTTTTTGGAATAGCCCAGCTATCGGGTTACCACCGCTACCAACCACATTTTGACGACGAACTCACAAAAGCCTAGAACGCCGAAATACAACACTAAGAATAATTATAAACGAATGACGATGCGAAAGGCACAGGCAACAAAATAGCAATTAATTACCACAATTTTTTGAAGTATTATTTAATTTTAAAATGACAAAATTTGAAATAACACATCTTAAGTCATCACTGCTCATCCTCTTTGGTAATCTTAGCAAGTCTGCCTTTAAGCTCATCAACAATCAATGGAGATCCCCTAGCTTCTTCAAAAGAAATGTATTTCTTCAGAAGAAAAGATGCCTTTTTGGCAGGCAAGGGCGGCTCTATGCTGGTCGCTCTACGCAGAACATTCCTTGCCTGGTCATCTCTCAAAAGCTTGACGCATCTGTCAATGTAGATTGACCAGATATCTGTACGTTTAGGGAAGTTCTTAAGTATATTCTCAAACATGGTGTCTGACATGTCAGCTGATCCATACTCTGACTCCAACAGGGCAAATTTGGTTGCGACAAAGACGTGGTTCTTCTCTTCCAGTAGTTCAACAGACCTTCTCAGCAATGCTCTGGCATTTTCCAACTGTCCAAACTTATACAGTATCAGTCCGTAAGACACCCAGACATCTGGATTGTCTTTGAACTTCTTGATCATCATCTTACAAATTTCCACAGCCTCATTGAATTCTTTTGCACCAGCTTTGAGATCCCTCATGTGTGACATAGTTTTGAGTGGATCACACGATGACAAACAGACATAGTAATATTTCTTCAGTGATTCAGGAGTCCCAAAGGAATGTTCCAAGTTGAGTCGGCACAGAGAGACGTTGAGCCTCTCCTGCTCTTCTCTAAATGATATGGAAGCAATGGCTCTATCAGACACCTCCCTTGCCTTTTCCAAGTCACCCTCCTCCATCTCAAATCCTATGAGGTTGATCCAGTTCTGAGAATTGTTTGGCTCCAAGAGGGTCAACTTCTCCAGCTCCGTCCGTTTCTCTTGAGATTGTTTGCTCAGTTTGTTGTTGTTTCTTACCTTCTTGCTGATCTCCCTCTCAGGCTGCAATGAGTTTCAATCTTAAGTACCACATCAAAAAACATAAAAGGCCATCAGTGATTCATAAATTATGCAGTGAGGTTAGAAAAATCTAGAATGTACGATTTTAGTGATCTTTAGCATAGTTCCCAATAATAAAACATACGTCATCAAAGCCTAAACTACCGTTATTGACAAATTGCAATCTCACCTCCTCCATTGGCTCAAAGGCTGAGTTCTCTTCCAAATTTTCCCAATTAAATTGACAAGGAAGTTCAAGGACTTTCAATTTTGTCTCTCTCTCTTGCTTCGCTTCTCCACACTTCACGACTGGAGTCTCCTTGTTTTCTTCCATTGGAGGTGCCTCTGGCTCCATTTTTTCTGGTCCCTCGTCTTTGTCATCCTGAACTTTCACCTTCTGACCTTTGACCTCCACCCTTTTCTTCTCCTCTGAGAGTCTCAGCGAGAGCACGAGCTTAGTCTCTTCTGGGTTGCAGAACTTAACCCTACACTCAACTACCTGCCCCAAGTAGAACTTCTTCTCGGGATTGTCAATGATCTCGTAACTCAAATCCTTCTTTGGAACCCAGCCCTTCACCTCCCCACCGAATGCCACCAGCAGACCGGTGGACTTGATCATCACCACAAATCCGGTAAGCAACGACTTGACCGCAATCTCCTCGTAAGAATAGGGCAGGAGGTTCTTTGGCTTCAGCAGGGACTGCTTGTGCGTCAAGACCATCTTGGATTCCTCCGTGTTGACCGAAAGAACCCTGCACTTGACCTCCCTGCCAACCTTGAACATCTTTTCCGGATTGGTCAGGGGAACGTCGGAAAGGTGGAGACGGGGAACGAGGCCCGAGATGCGTCCGGTCACCTTGACGATTGCGCCGGTACTGTTGAGCTTCTTCACAGTGCAAGCAATGACCTGCCCCAGTTTAATGTCCTGATAGTTGAAGAAGGCCATCTTTAAGAGGCTCTCCTTCATCGTCACCAGGACCACGCGGTTCAAGAAGTCGTATCCGATCACTCGGCACCTGCACCAAATTGGGCATTAGTAATTGCAACGCGATTTCAATAGATGATGTTTACCAAGATATGTAAGAATATAACTCAGAACAAATCCCTTGGTAAGAGTTGAATAAAATTCTAGAGAGTCCTAGCGTTTACACATTCCTTGTAGCTAGTTTTCATTCCGATAATTGCAAGTTATCAATCAACAGAACATCGCAGTTGCAAGCTGCTCGTGCATTTATCAGCAAGACCACTGAAAACCTTAACGCTCACTTGTGGTTATCTCCCTTCTTGAATTTCTTCAAATCGGCATTTTTATCGCTGACCTGGTTCTTCTTGACGAAGGCTTTGACGTTTCCTTCCAGTTTCAAATAAATGCCGACCTTCGGCACGACCTTGATCACCTGCCCCTCCATGGTGTTTCCGACCTCCAGGGTGCGAAATGGATTCTCGTAGACCGCCGGGTTTTGCAGGTGCTTCAGTTGCGACAGAACTACCACTTTTGAGCTGGGTTGGATGTACAAGACTGTTGCTGTCAGTTCATCACCAATCTCGTACTTGTCTTGGGCTCCTTCTAGGTTGTTGTTGAATATGATGCCTGCAACATTTGATATTTTTAAATTTCATAATGCAATAAAATCACGTTGTCATAATAATTGATACTAATTAAAATGTAATAAATAGCAATCATTACAAATTAGATTAGAGAAAAAGTGACTTTCTACAAGATAATAATGCCATGATGTAGTAAAAAAGCTATAAATTAAATTATTGTCACTCGTTAGAAATAATATTACATATACGCATTGTTCGAGATCGTACACCAGCTGTCATCCTTCTAACAAGAAGAACACGTAGAACAATTCAAATCAATTTCAAGAAACCTCGTCCTGCAAAACGAACCTGTACTGTTGTTTCCGAACTGGACGACAATGCCGGCCTCCACTTTGGAATCAACGGTGCAATTCACAACCACTCCTGGAAGAAGCGTGTGGAGAGCGCTTTCCGTGTGCCTTGCAGAGCCCACCTTCTTTGGGTTGAGCGTCAGAGAAACGACTCGACTGATGACTTTCTTCTCATTCTTCTTCATCTGCACCAGGCAGGTCAGGTAGGAGCCTATTGAGAAATCGATGTTTTCTGGGAAGTCCTTGTTCTTCTCCATGAACTCGGAGACTTCTTGTTTTGACAGGAAAGCCTTCATTCCGCTGATTCCAACGTCAATTTCAAATCCGTGATCTTCCAGGCTGGAAATGGCACCTGAGATTGTGGTTTTGTCCTTGATTTCTACCAACTCCCTGTTAACAAGCTTTGGATTGATGCTGAGAGTAATGGCCTTCTTCTTCGAGGAGGTGTCCAGGTCTGTGATGCAGCACCTCACAAGTGATCCGGGGTGAAAAATGTTATGCAAGCTCAGAAGTTTGTCGTCATCTTCATCCATCATTCCATCTCCTGAAGCCAGTTGCTGCAGTTTTTGCGTGTAAGCTTCAGAGATATCAGTAATTGGTAATACTCCTTTCATGCCATCTGGCAACGTCACCAGGACTTCGTAATCTTTGATTTCGTTGACACATCCAAGAATCAAAAGATCCTTTTGCAAATGGAAGCTCAGGGGCTTCTGTCTGATATCATTTTTACTTTTGTCCCCAGTCTTTTGCTTTTTAGGAACTGGAAGTATGTTTTCGTCCTCATTTTCTAGATCTCCGGCCGGCCTCTTACGGCCTTTTTTGATATCTTTAGACTCAGTTTTATCACCTGTGAAGTCGCGTGGGAAACTGTCATCAACGTAGACAGATTTCTTCATATTTTTTGAATGAGTATCTGAATCAAAATACTATTTTGTAAGCTTTCAATCTAATTAACAAATAAAACGAGTTATAAATCAAATTGTAATCTACCAATGAACAGCCGAGATGTTTTGTAATCCAAATCGCTCTATCAGAATCACGTCGCTGAGCGATAATGTTGTTGTTAATAATATTCAACAATATTGCCAAGAAAAAATAACAGAATATTAAGCTGCTGTAAATGTTGATAAATTTGGCCATTTTAGCTGCATTAACTTATAAAAAACATATGAAATTCAGAATTGCGTTTCTTATATCGACGGGTTTTATACTGATTTCTGCACTTTAGAATCAACAAAATAAAATCAACGAAATCAATTTTCAACAAACAAAATTTTTTTAATCACATCAAGCACAAGATTAAATCGATCGG
This sequence comes from Hirudo medicinalis, assembly GCA_011800805.1. NCBI lineage: Eukaryota > Metazoa > Annelida > Clitellata > Hirudinida > Hirudinidae > Hirudo > Hirudo medicinalis. Next base: position 104,413 of record MPNW01000218.1, on the reverse strand, counting down.
CAAAACCGCTGGAATCCTCAACAATTCTACCTAACCAGACCCCCACTCCATTTAAAGTGTGTTCAGACCATACCTTAGAGACCAACGGTCGAAATGGAATCTCCTGCTAACCCACACCGCCCAATTTACACAGCATTTCATCTGCCCGCAAACCAAAACCGCATATCCCGACCACCTTCCCAAGACCGTAATTGAAGAGTTAAACAAACTGAAAAACGAAGCCAAACGGCTAATTTAGAGACGGATGTTGAGAAGGTCTGTCGATTTGACTTCGTATAAAATGCTGAATGATACGAATAAAAGTTCTAGTGTCCCAAGCAATAGAACAGAATCCATACTTGGATCGACTTGAGCTTGGCGTCAGCAATGAAGCCGTCAAAGTCCGTGCGAGCTGTTAATTACTAAATGACTTCTCGACTGCGTGAAAATCCATCTACAAAGCAATCTAGAAGATATTATGGCATCTGCAGCTAAACTCGCTCCAATTCTATCAGCAGCGATGTAAGACCAGAACGACGACGTTGATAACATCAAATACCAAGCACTTTACAAATCGGTAACAGTGCAGACGCTCCTAAGCCTGAACAGAACCTTTCTCCCCTACAGGGAACATGGGATTTACTCCCCTAGCAAAGATCCAAGGCGCGAATACCAAGCAAATATTTGGCTGAAAATTGTTTTGACGCGACAATCAGCAATGAACTAACTTGAACGTCATGTCAAGCCAATGTTGGATTAGATGACATTAGCGACGCTAGCAAATGCAAGCGAACAGAATTGGCACTAGAAGTCGGTGGACTTAACAGACACGACTAAAGACAGGCCACCACATCGTGCGAGCTCCAGGAAGAAGGCCTGGCTGTAAGACAAAGAATTCTTCCAATAATACCGACCACTGTAATACTGCAACAGACACTATCATGGATACGACGCCATCCTCGTCTTCGTCATCACGAACAGAAGCACTATTGTAGCATCCTTCCCTCTCCATCGCAACACGACGAAAGCCACTTCGCGACACTGGTGTTTGTGAAACCAACACATGACGATGACTTGGACGACGTCAGACGTTGCTCGACAGTTATTAGACTAATAATACTCAATTGTCAAGTACCGAGCGATGCAAACAAATCAACCTAGAAAAAAAAACGATTGAAATAAAATTATTAAAATAATAATAAAAAAAACACAAACAAAAACGAATCGAAAAAAAAAATCGAAAAGCCTAAATCACTCACAGAGGAGAGTAAGTCTAAAGTAATGGCGACCTTCTCCAGGGTCAAAATCCAGAGGCAAAGGTTAAAGTTCAAAATTGGTCTCCCTTCTGAGAAGCTGACATGAGACGACGACAAGTTGGCCGATATGACGTCGTACAAATATAAAAAAAAAGAATTCCAAACAAAAGATAAGGTCGATCCGTCACAGAAGTTCTAGATAAAAAAAAAATTTCTAAAAATAATTTCTCAGATTAAAAAAACCACCTTGGACAAAAAGAAGAGTCAGAGAGTTGCTTAAGTTTCAGATGACGATAACAACAACACAACAACAACACAACAGCAACACAACACAACAGCAACAGCAACAACAACAAGGGTCAGCAGGGGACTTCCAATGCAACAACAGATAGCAGCAAAACTACTCCGACAATAATTACCGAGGGGGAACCCGACCCGAACCAGCCTGTCGGATGACGAGGGTTTGCAAGGGTCAGTAGGTCGTGTGAGCTTCATTCGTGAGCTCTTAACTCTTTTTGACATGGTTGTAGAGAGAAGAGATGTAAGAGGAGTTAAATAAACTATTTGATTTGCTCGACCAACGGAGCAGATATAAAAAGCAAATAAGTCAATCAATCAAATTTTGAGTAAAAGGTGTTTTTAAACCAAGACAAAAAAGGATCTCTTCAAGGGTTGCAAAGGCAGGCTATTGAATGAAGATTATATGTAGGGTTCAGAATAGTGAAAACTTAATATCCAAAATAATAAAATACAATAGTGATTTTGATGACCACGAAGATGACGACAATGAAAATGCGAGGATGTTACCAAAGATCCATGGTTGCATCAGCAAATTAAAAACAGACAAAAGAATTAATAAATGTATGTGCACTGGTAACTCCAATGGTCGAGGCCAGGAATGCGACCTTGGCCGACGACATTCAAGCGCTCTTCTTGACGGCGGAGTCGACCTTGTAGCCGTTGGTAACCGACGGGTTGCCATTGGCCAGTAGCTTCAAATCCCCGCCCGGAAGATTCCTGGATGGATCCGGTTTCTTTTCGCCTCTTTTGGCCTGCTTAGAACGCAATTTTGCGACAATTAGAATTGAATAACAGCGTAAACACTCAGTGCAATTAAATGAGGGGCACAACTGGTCGCTAAAAATTAAGCAATTAATTACCTGACTAATTAATAATATTAACTAATTAAATAATATTAACAGTCAACAGCTTACCTTGAGTATGTAGGCATGTATGTAAAAATTGGTGAAGAGGATGAGCATGCTGATCATGTAGTAGAACATGAGCCACTGTCCCCAGCGAGGGAAGTCACAGCGCACGTACAGGGAGGCGCACGTGTGGGTCAAGGTGATGACGAACTGGATCTAACGACGAAGAGAATGATGATAATTCACATCAACTCTAAGTTAAATAATTCCTAAGTAACGGAAAGGCGGTTTCCCAGAAACCACGAACGACAGAACCGACCAGCTGAAATCTGGTCAGGTACTTCTTCCACCAGAGTTTCTCCCTCAACTCCGGGATGACCGAGAGGCCGTAGTAAGTGTACATGGCCACGTGGACCAGGCAGTTCAGGCGCTGCCGAACGTGGCTGGAACAAAAACAACTCGACATTCGAGGCAAAAATGGCCTTTTAATGCTGCCGTCGACGCCAGTCGTGAGTACTCTGACGCTACGCAAACGGCGCATTATAAATTAACTATTATTATTACTTGCTTAACTAATTCCCTAATTATTCTGTTTCCTAGAATTTCAACTGGAAAGCAATTTCATAAGTTTACTGCACATGTTAAGTCGTTATCGAAAAGCTTAGTAACCGAGAAGACCGGCAATAACTAAGCTAACAATGATAGCTGGCAGTAATGATAACAATAACGACGAAATAGTTAACGATGACGAGGACTTTTCACTGCTCTTGAAAAGGATGGAAACTCACACAGTCCTCCAGGTATGTACATCATGACTCTCCACCAAATGTTCAACATCGAGACGTGGTGGTAGACATGCAGGAAAGTGACCTCGAGTGATTAATTTTTACTATTACAAATGACGATAATAATGATAATAACAATAATAATGATAATAATAATGACAAATAACAACAACAACAACAATGACAAATAATAACAATAATAATAATAATAATAATACCAATAATAGATTTAATAACATATGTAATCAACTTGAAGTTTAACGACACTTCAACTCTTCATCATTAAAAATAAATAAAAGGAGTTTGCTTAGACCGAGCCATAATATTTGTTGAAGTGAAGAGGTCAGGCCGGATGACAAGGTCAGATATTATTAATAATACTGTTATTATTATTATTATCATTATTATTATTATATTATTGTTGTTGTTTATTACTATTATTGTGAATATTATCGTCAAAATTATTACTGCTGCTTTAAAGATGTTTTGAAATTTTTTTTTGAAACAAACAACTATTTGTATGAAGAGCGACAGTCACTCGTGACCTCTAATAATAATAATAATAATAATAATAATAACAATAACAATAGTAATAAAGCCAATGACTAGAATTAAGAGCCTAAAGACTCAACAATTCACATCCTAATTACAATGATTTCTTCAGATAACCATACATACCTGATTGTTCTTCTTCCTGAGAATCATGAGCACTGTGTCACAGAGTTCTATGGCCTTGGAAAAGAAGTACCACCACAAGACCTTGGCAACCTTCAGTGATTGATGGAACGAGTGAGCGAGCAAAGAAATGAATTAACGATCGACCGGATGGCAAAAATGAGGAGTGAGAGAACGAATGAAGAGTGAATGAGAGCAGCTCATTGGAATTCAATTAAACAAATCAACAGCTCTGCACATGAGTGAGCAAGCAAATGAATTAACGATCGGATGGTAAAAGTCAGGAGTGAGGGCACGAATGAAGAGTGAGTGAGAGCATGAATGAAGAGTGAATGAGAGCATGAATGAAGAGTGAATGAGAGCAGCTCGTTGGATCTCAATTAAACAAATCAACAGCTCTGCACACAGACTTCAACATGAGAGGAGAGTTTAATTGCTTTTTAAGAGACAAATGGACAATGGAACGGACGGTTAGAAGGAGTAAGAACGAATGGGCTGATCCTAGCCGGATGCTGATGATTCCGATCCACGTGCACGCTCCACAATGCTTTCTTGATTAATGCAATGCTTGGGAAGTTTCCATTCGTGTTGTTTTTCAAAGTGTTGTCGGACGTCATAAGTCGAAATGCGACCATCGGGAAAGGTCACCGTAATCTCCGGTAGACGTAAAGGAATCTCTAACCGAAACAACAAAGACGTTCGCACTTGGTGACGATCATCGGAAACCCACGACAAAGAACGATGATGTTACACTTCGCCATAGAAACCAAGCCACTCACTCTCATCTCTTTGGGATTCTTGACAGTCTCCTTATTGTAGATGGCACAGAACCAGCTGTAACCGCACTCAAGGCCGCTCAGAATGATCTAGAAAGATGATGATGATGATGGCAATGATACTAGTAGTTTTAATAACAAAAAACTCATACCTACTCTAACAATAAATTCCTAGCAATACACTGGCAACAATTGACATGGCTGGTTGTCAATGCCAGCTGTCTAAGCTCACATAGACATGTCTATGTCCACATGCATACTATCATCACATGAGTTGTTGTAGTCATCGTCATCACACGATGATCATCATCGGTGGCAGCACCATTGCCATCACCATCATCATTGCTACTAATAAGCATCATAATCTTCTTCCTGCCCACCTCAATGAACATGTAGATAGACAGCATGACCAGGGCAAAGTTGTAGACGATCATGATCCTCTTTAGCTGGAAGGCCGGCCTGTCCTTCATGACTTTGGGTCCCAAGAGGACGAAGAACAGATACAAGAGGGAGAGAATGTGAACCTGGAGAGGGGACTCGTTCACCAGAAACCAATCTTTTGTCCGAGGATCGGGCACTAGATGGAATTGGAGCGACAGATTAGAATTCTTAAGGCATTGAACTTTTTTTTATTCGATAAGTGTAACTTAAGGAAGGTAACTTAAGCTTTTGCTGATCAGCTAGATGTATCAAAACCATCGGTGAACATGCTCAGCTTCATTTCAATTGGATCTCCACCGAGCATCGAACGACTTAACCTACGCTGATTTGGGTTGACAAATGGGAACTTGATATCAATCAGAAGATGAAGTCAAGTGAAAAGCAATGAAGTTGTCACTAGTAAATCCTCACCAGAGTAGTTGATGCCATTATAATATTCCAGGGCTGATTTGAGATAATCCATGCTCGACACTTGGGACTGAAATATCTTTTAAAATAACTTGGCTTCCAAATGTCCAAGAGTCAGCCTTCAGTATGCCTGGAAAGTTAAATTTGTGTTAACGACAAGAAAAATTTCACTATTCTTTAGTCACATAATAAGGTTTTCAAGAGAAATTATTACCTAGATTTAATTTACAAAGCAAAGTACACTATTAAACTTTATAAAGGTACTAACAAAGTAAAGAAAGCTTTCAAACGTCTACAGTCTAAAGCAATTTTAAAGCAGTCTAAAAAAAGAAATAATAATTCTATCCTAAATTTAAAAACATTAATCTAGATTTTCACCTAGGATGAGACTTAAGTGTGACGATCTTAACAGGAAATTATCGATAGAAACAAAAGGGCCACTGCAATGTAGGCGAAAGTAGGTTGCTTTAAACATGCATGCCAGTTGGTCAGCGAGCAACGGTCAAAACCAGTTACGAAATCGATCATTAGAAGCAAAGAAAATGGCAAATACTTGGCTATTTTCGGCAGCCCAGCTATCTGTTAACAATGAATCTCAAAAGAATATCACACCCTCTCGAGAAGCATGCAAGAATATACCGGCACACCAATTAACCCCAGTTTAAAGACAGGATGTTTTTAAACTCAACGTATTTAACATTTTAGGCAAAACTACGTATATAATTTGCAAAATATAATAATTGAAAATATTTTAGGATAATTGATGTAGCGATATCAATTATCTTACAACAAAAGGCCGCAAGAAGCCGCGACTTACTACAGCCTTGAAAACTGGTCTGATTGAATGCGTCGTTCGATCGACCCCTATTTTGACTTTTGAACTTTTTAAAATCTCTAAGGGTGATTAAAATGATGGATAATTTTTTAAATAAAAAAACATGTATCATATAAATATATATCATATATCTAAAGATATCTCATATCTTAAGCTCTTAGCGATCAGGTTTCCCTCATCCGATTGTGATGTCCATCAACCGGCATTAAAGTTTTTATATAAATTAAGAATAGCAACATCCTCGACCTGGATCCGACAGCCACACTAGGAACGCCCCACTCCACAAAATCTAATTCCACCAAACTTAATCGTGCGAAACCAAAGCAAGAAGTCATTTTAGTCGCTCCACTCCACACGTAAACGTGATGAGATTGATCACGGATGTCGGTATTTATTCGTGGTAATTAAAAGGAACATAATAACTTGGAGGGTCAGAATCGATTCAATTAGTCTCATTGCAGCGGAAAGACGTGTGAAAATCGTGGAACCAAAAGTATTAACATTAACAAAATTGAAACACAAAACGACGCAAAAAAAAAAAAATCACGCAACATCCCCGAAGATAATTTTCCTTCCTAGGTACAAAGGGCGTTAGTTAATCGAATTTCAATAATGATTCCCGTGATAATCAGCTCGGTTTCACCGTTGATTTACCAAACGAAGAACTGGCAACTGGCAACGAATCATCTCGATCCAATAAAGAATTGCACTCTCGGCAGACGCATTCTCTACGGCACGTTGCAGATGTCGCACACAGCCGCAGCGACAACCGCCGCAAAACGTGGAACGTCATCGTGGATCGACACCTTTCCTCTTTTTCCTATCCAATCGTGTCGCTCATTCCGTGACGCCTCCGTCGGTCCGTCGAGCGAATGAAATCATTTTTGACTCATCTGACCGCTATTTACAAATCCATCGTCAGTCAAACATGTGCAATGATTACAATAATAATAACAACGATAAGTAATTAATAATAATAATAACAATAATAAATGCTGACAAAGCAATGATGACGGCACAGGCGACAATGGCAGAGGCGCATCACCCCCCAGTGTCAGATTAGACGACAAAATGTGACGAACGTCACGGCAAACACGTCCCGTGCCAATCAACAGAAACGTCCTAGGCTCAAAGGTGTCGTCGATTAGTTATTCATGATCGTTGAGCCAATCGCTTGCGAGGGTGCGACGCTCAAAACATCAAAACATTTTGTCATACAAATCACTGATGCCTTATACAAATTCATAACTTTGTCCTAAAGCTTTTATCAGTAAAATATTTTATCAACATCTCATCATTGTCACCAAGACGACATCGTCGTCGTCGTCGTCGTCGTCGTCAATATCACTGCCAGAGATGAGATGGGAAGTTGTTGACCTCTGCCGGCTCCGTGACGGACTGCCCGTTGACGCTGTAATTAACCTTGATCCTCATCCTGATTGGTTGCTATTTTTGCCAAGAAAAATATAGATCAAGATGCGGAGACGATTAACGCGACCGGTAAGTCGAACGGGTAAATGAATTCCGAGAGGTTCGAACCGACCTTGTTAGGGTTGACGACCTTTATGACCTGGTTGATGGAACCGGCACCGTTGGGTGGGAGGGAGTTTGAGGATGGAGACATCAGTTGAAGCTGGAATGTCTGAAGTGAGCAAAGGCCATTTGACAACAATTAATGCTAATTATGTATTCAGGTGCTGATATAATTCTTCGAGCTTGCATCTCATAAATTCATAATTTTACAGAGGATGATTGATGACAAAAGAATTTGCAACGCAAGGTTGTTGACTCACCAACGGACGGACGATAAAGAATAGCGATAAAAACCATCGACGAGCACACAAGATATAATAATACCAACAATTTAAAAACTGTTAAGAATGCCAAATAAATACACTCTATCCCATCCGATCATTCCTCTTAAAAATCTCACAGGTTATTAAATTATTAAAAATTTTCATGCGAAGTTACAGTCGCAAACATCCAGCCATTAATAATAATAATAATAATAATAGTTAATTTATAATGCCCCATTTATAATGTGCTCATTAATGTGCTCCGACATGTCCCAAAGATGTCCGGGCACGAGTTATCCATGGCCATCCATAGCATTATTAAAACAAGGAAAGCTATTGAATTAAAAAAAAACTGAAGTTCACCTTTGGAACGGCTGCCTGGAAGACGAAATCTTGCAGGTGATTGGACGAGTTGTTTACGGCGACCATGGCGATCTGAATGGTGATGTCGTCGACGCGCTCCAGAGAGAAAACGACTGTCACGCCGTTCTTGTCGAAGGCTGTGAGCTTTGGGAGTCCTATGAGAAGTGAGGGATTATATGATTTAACGTTATAACACATCAGAGTTAATAATTTATATTTACATGGTTAACACATCAGAGTTAAAGTTAAATGAATTGAGAGAGAATGCAGCCTTAATAATAATAATAATAATTGTAAACTTATTTCTTATCTTGAAGCATGATCATCAGAAATTTCGTCAGACCGTGTTACTATTTAATTAAGAATCATTAATTTTGATGCGCACACAAGTTAACCTGAGGTTAGCCCGTACGACGGATTAAAATAGACTAAGAACGCATTTACAATAAATTCAGGTCGTCAGAAAACGACTCTAATCATCTCGAGTCACGGCAAGCATCAAATACTGACCGTCATTGTCGACCGGTGTCGCCCCAAAGATGTCGTCGGCTCCGAGGATGGAATCGAGAGGCAGGGCGTTCGAACTCGATTGGATGAAATTCCGATGAGCGGGAGGGGCGACGGGAGAGCTCGGACCTCCCATCAGGGAGTCGAACAGGCTCAGATTTGAGTTCGGTATCATCGGCGGCTGCTGATTGGCTGAAGGAATGCAAACTCTTGTAATGAATCGATTCATTAATTAATTCATGAATTGTTAACAATTTCCTTTTGCGATACGTGGATTAAGCAAACGACTTGGTGTTAATGACATGGGTTCGACGTACCTGTGCTCGCACCGTCGGGGTTGAGGTCGAATATGAGGTCAAGTATGTCATTGTGGGCTGGATTATTGGTCGACATCTGATTATTGTTGCCACTGGGTGGCATTGTTGTGGGTTCATTGACAAGGAGATCCAGGATGTTTTGGCTCTTCAGGATTGTGGATTTTATGGTTGAACAATTATTCATCCGTCAATATGTTAACACGTGTTAAAATGAATGCAATACTCACTGCTATTTTTTTTTATAATTAGGTGCACAAAGAAGATAGAAAGAAATCTCACAACATTGAATATTTTTTCGCCGTTAAAGATTTAGAAATCGTCGAAAGGATCTTAATCGATTCCTACGCTATAAAATTAGTCACAGACTCTCACCTCATTCTGGATGTTCTTATTTCTGAGATAAGCTTCGTCGAGCTCCTGCGACACGCCGGGCGCCATGTCACCATTGGTCATGATCGAAGCTCCTCTGTCCAATATTGGCATTTGTTCCAACAGGCCGACCCTGCAAGAACCAATAAGCTTTGATGAAATGCTTGCATACTTAGAAGGGTTGTCGTCGTGAAGCCAGGACAACGAGACGATGAGCATGACGATGCGAGCCTCTGATGCTATGCACGTGCGTTACAAATTAACTATTATTATTTATTATCAAACAATAGATCTATCTCTATCGATATCTTCCTAGGGAATTTGAATGTAGTGTCTAGAGGGGTTGAAGCGACCAATCACCTGATGGCATCCGGCGTCTTGAAGAGTGTCGAATATTCAATGGAGCGCTGTTGGAGTTCGACGTTGAGGCTGGCTGCAAAGAAGCTGATCATCTTCCTTATTTGGCTGTTAAAAGTGGGAGGAGATAAAAATTAAAATAAAAAACAAAACTCGATTAGCCTACTTTTAAGTTGATTTTTAATTACAAATAAAAAATATCTTGATTTTAAAGGCAGCATCTAAAGGAAAAACATGGATTCAATGTAAAGAAGGAACACACTCGAGTGTCCTTGTGAATCTTGTGCTGAGCTTTATAATGGCAGTGATTGCATATTGTTTGGTCATTGAAGAGGACAAACTGCTGACCAATACCCTCTCTAGAACCTCAAGCACCTCCTCTTCTGTTGTCTGATTGGAGGGAACAGAATTCAATTAAATCGAGCAGGAGGAGCAAACCAAGGCAACCGACAAGAGCAGCTCTCACATCCAATGAGTCGTCTCCATTCTCGATGTCCAAGCCTCCATTGGTCGGTACGGAGGCAAAGAGAAGGTTGCCGTATTCTCCTATGCACCAGCAGGCCACTTGAGCCAGTGGCTGTTGGGAGCTGTCAGCCCTCAGTGCCCTATACAACTGATGGACAGTGTACACGTGGAAGATGCTAGTCTCCTGGATGAGCTGGATGAGGCAAGAGACCATGTCGTCTCTGACGTAATTGCCGGCCTGGAAATAGATATGGCGAGACTAGTGCTTTTACACAAATTATGTCTTTGAGAAGATGACTGGCAGATTTTAATCAACATTTTGGAGGATGAGAACAAATAAAGAGTATTTATTAAACACATGTTTTGCTCTGCTTCCTGTCATTTTACTCATTTAACGTTTTGTGAGTACTTTATTTGTGTTTAATTGTCCAATGGGACCCCCAGTTTGAAAATGAATTACAAGTATAAAGCTTATAACACCACGTCCGGCAACTGGCTTTGAACCCACTACAAACGGGACAAATAGAAGATAGGTGCGAGTTCTTACCGTAGTCAGGACCTTCATCACAGTGTCTATGTGCCACTTCTTGTTAGGAGCATACCTGTGGTAATCAAGAAGATGGCCATTTAAAACAGTGGCCATAATGAATAATCATTATCGTTATTATTAATATTATTATTACTATTATATCTTAGTCTAGTGCTTTTATAACCAGGCTGATTTATTGGAACTCAAAGGTTGGTTGTTTTAACAACAGCTATGTACATAATGGCTGAAAATCATTCCCTTACTTCTCAGCGGCCAACAAGAGGCTCGAAGAACAGTCCGCCTTGAACTCTGGATCGCACGACTCGAGGAAGGTGAAGAGCTCCTTGGCCATGCCCCTGATGTTGTTCCCGTTGACGAGGGCAAAGCACAACTCCATGGCACGTCTGGAAATAGTCCCGGCGTATTTATACAAGGTGACCTCTGACCTCTGGTAAATCCAATGCATGTACTAGACATAAAGTCAATTCATTTATTGCTGTTCATCGTTACGATCGGGCCAAAACAAAATTATCCTGTTAATAAATAATCCTAACCAATACCTTAATCATCATCATCATCATCATCATCATCACAACCGACCTCTTGATGGAGATGTCCGGATCCTTCAGGCAATCCACGATGGTGCTCCGATGCCTCTGAACGGCATTGTAGTCGGCATGAACCACTCTCAGTAGGGTGTTCAGAGCCACATAGCTGAAAGTCCATCGTCATCGTCATCATCATCATCATCATCATCAGTTTATGAAAATGACGAGAAAGGACCGATTACAACGTCCCCGACAGAGATCGCATTTTATGAAAGAATGCAAGCACAGCTCACCGAATGTTTTTGTCGCTGTTCAGCAAGAAACGTCCTAGAATGTTGACCGCCAATACCTGGGAGAACAACATTGATAGATTTTGATAACCTATCTTTTCTTTATCATCTCATCCCATCCCATCCCCATCATCATCATTGCCATCATCTCCCTAATTATCATAAATAAAAAAACATTGTCACCAGCACTAACCCTCAATCCGCTCTCAGACTCGATGTTCATGATGGTGAGGCAGGTCTCGTAGAGGATGGCATTGCCTACGTTCTTGCTGGTCTCCGTGTTCGTCGCCACCTATCACGATCATATTTAGTAGGTCAAGACTAAGTAGGTCGTAAAAGGAAAGATAAATGCGACGGATGTCATCTCGATATGAGCAAATCATGGAAATTGGACTGCAACAGATTGTTACCATTGGCTTTGTCACATTTCTCCGACTAAAGGTGATTTGCTAAAGGTAACATAACTAAAAACAAAACAAAAAAGTGACCATTACAAGACGATCCTAACCACACCATCAATCCCTCAAAGGTCTCATAATCTTAAAGCCTCCATAAATTCATCCACCACTATCTTTGCCACTATCATCATCGTCGTCATCATCCCACCCACCTGAGCAAGTATGTCATTCATGGCCTCACTGACGTCTTGGTCGTTTTTGCCCAGGATTCGAAGGAGGCACAAGATCTTTACCTACAGTAATGATAATAAATATTTGATGATTGTCATCATGACCATGATAATCATGATGACGACGAGGAGTGCGATGACGAAGGCGATGATGATAATTAAGACAGGTGAAAGGCAGTTAGAAAATCAAGAATATAATGGATTGAGATAATGGATGTGATGATGACAGTGACGCTGCGGATGGCGATGATAGCGGAGCACGTTATGATTCCGGAAGGTGATTCATGATGATAATGTGACAGAAAGGGAGCAAGGTCACCTCGAGCACTCCAAGTGAGGGTTAAGATACCAAAGAATAATGACAAAACATCAAAACTGTATTAACACAACCCAGTATAACCCCTGCTTCTACAATCATTATCTGCGGACTCGACATTATCGTTATTATAAGCATCGCCATTACTTCTCACCTGAAGGAAAGGATCGCTGATGCCAGACACGTCGTGCTCGGGAGAGTAGCCGGCCATTATGAGGTTCTTGAGGATCCGAACCAATTGGGGGACCATCTGGGTGATTTGGGTGGGTGGGTGAGTATGTGAGTAAGTGCAGTGAGTGAGTGCAGTGAGTGAGTGCAGTGAGTGAGTGAGTGAGTGAGTGCAGTGAGTGAGTGCAGTGAGTGAACGGCAATCAAACAATCGACTAAACAATCTCGAAAAGTGACAAACCTTTCGGAAGTGCTCCAACATGTCGGGACTTTTTTCGCTCATCTCGATCATGAGACATATGGCCGTCAGGAGAACTCCTGCAGTGACGACTCATATGGTAACGATTGACATGCAACGGCCATCGCGACGGATGAAATTCATGCAGCGACCGTAAATTCCATAAAAATATTTCGAGTGAAAGTGCAAATGTCGAAAGATATCAGCATATCAAAATTATGATGATTTAATTGATGGTTGTCGTCGTGGACTTTCGTCGCCAACAACTCACCGTGATTCTTTTCATTAAGCAGGAGTCGAGTGGCTGGAATGAACATCTCCATCAGGTCGGGTACCTTCCTCAGTATCCTCACAGCGCATAGGGCAGCCTTAAGAAAGAGAGATCAACCAATTGTGGTGATGATGCTGACGATGATGATGATTGTGATGATGATGATGATAATAATAATAATAACAATAACAACAGCAATAATAACATTAATAATAATGCTGATGATGATGATGATAATGATAGCGACAATCATAATAATGGTAGTGAGAATGATAATAATACTACCCCTGTAAGTTAGGTAATAACTAACTGGGCCGGCCAATCAAATGGCTAGGAAATCGACACATAAAATTTCAATGTCATATTAATATGTAGCAGGCAAAGCCTTTATGAAGCGGCTAGGCGGTCTAAAAATAGACGTCACGCAAAAAAAAATCCGAAAAAAATCAAAAAGACGACCGACCTTCTTCTTGATGTAGGCATTCGACGACTTGAGCAGCTTCTCGACTTCCCCGGCGAGGTCTCGACTCATCTCGGCCGAGCAGATGGCACCGAGAGTGCACAGGGCCAAGCTCACGACGTACTGAGTCTGGTGGTTCAAGTCGCTGTCGAGGGCAATATTGACAATCAAATACGAGAAGAAATTTACTAAAATGAAAAAAATGAGCAGTGGTTCTAAATAAAGAACTGTTAATGCTTATTTAAAAAGCTTTTTGTTGTCCTTATCAAAACATTCTACATGATTTGCAGGAAAGTATAGATCGCAGAACGGTGACTCTAACTTCTTCAGTGAGTTGGTGACGAGCAGGTGAATGTCCTGCCTCTCGTCGAGCAGCAACATTGCACCAAGGTACCCTATCCTCTTGTCCGTGAACCGAGGGGAGGCGATCAGTTTGAGGCATTCCAGCTGTCATGGGTTAGGGAGAAAAAGCAAATATGTGAATGGACAAAAAAATGAAGACCAGTCTTGCAAGCCAATTACAAAATAGATTACTTAGAAATAATTTATCGATTTAATTATGACCATGAGATAACAATATGTTATTATTATAATTATATTAGTAAATAATGCACTACGTCAAGTTACAAAAGTCTTTTGATATCACCTTTCTATGTGGATTTGTCTTTTTTATATTGTATATTTTATTAATGTAAAAATTATTATTACACGATTATATTATATCATGAGTCACTCATGACTCTGGTGAGGTGATAAGATGTGTTGCTGTTGCCATGCATTTTATGAAAACCTTGCTTAAAAACCACAGCATGATTTTTATTGATGATAATTAATTGATGAGCGTAAAAGAAAAGACACAATCACATCCAATGCAAATAAACAAAACTTGGCTTTGTCCGATACAAATCAAAATCAAATCAAACTAATTCACATAAACCATATTAACAGTCATAATCATAACATTAATCCTCTTGAAAGGTTTAAACAGAGGGCCATAGCACCAAACAAACCTGGCCAAAATGTGCCGGATAGCCAAGCATGTGAATGTAGAGAAGTTTGGCCACGTTTCGGCAGCGGTAGGTGTTGTCCTCTTCGCGGAAAGTGTCCCTGATCTGGGCACACTCCCTCTGAACCACTGCTCTCTCGTCAGCTGCAGTCCTGGCCGATCTTATCTCCCTGATCAAATCTCTCAATCGTTTCGGAGTTGGCATGATAACTGTTTATAAAAATGTGGACACATTGAGTTCATGGAGTTACAGCAAACAAACGGTTCAACCGCTTTTCGGACTAGAGATCAGTAATTATTCGACAATAAAAAAACATACAATATAAAAAGACAAAGCCACGTAGAAAGGTGACATCAAAAGACTTTTGTACCTTAACTTAGTGCATTATTTACTAAACAACAATCGACAAAGCTACAAATATTTCTTAACCGTCGGATGTTACGCTTTTATTATAATTTACAATAATCGTGTTACGTGAAACGTAAGCAGTGGGTGTAGCATGGCTCGTGTAAAAAATAAAGTCTACCTAGGCTACAAAACAGAGTGCTTAATAGAGGTTATCAAATATAAATTGTAAAAATGTAATTGAAACAATCTTCTGGTACCTTCTTTACCTTGATTTTTCCAACAAAAACTAACAGCAAGATGGCAACCACATCAACAGTCACAAGAACGCATCGACAAACACTAAGAATACTTTATTTGTACAACTTTTTCGCAACTCAGTTAAAGATTATCACAGACGTCAGTTCCTGCGAATATTGCTGCGATCTTTCATTGATTTCAAGGTGCGAATTAGTAATTCTGGACGACCGTGGCAGATCCACAAGACATTTGGGTGCGTTTTAAAACAATTTTCTTTTTTTATTAATAGTGATGCACACTTTTTCATTTAAAACAAAAAAAATCTTTAAAGAAATTTTAATAACGCTCTTTAACTTTATAATCACTTTAAATATAGGACGAGTCTATTTGTGCTTGAGAATTATTTAAAATTTTATTTTAAGGCATATAATACATAACATAAGGGGTAATATCTAGCAGATATTTAACAAATTAAGCGCGAAATAATCTTGATCGCCCCTTCGTAAACACTAGCGACTTTCGCAAAGGAAAAGAAATTTGGTAGTTTGATGTCTCGAAAAAGGAAGGCCGACGACAGTGGAAGAGATGATGATCAAAATGGTAATTTGAATTGGTGAATTATCTAGTTGCAAGATAAGATAACGCTAGAGAACTGTAAAGTTTGTACAGTGAGGATTTTAAAATGTGCTTTTTTGTTTTTATTATTATAAGTAAATATCGGGGAAAACTACCATATTGAAGTTTTGTTGGAACATGCGCCACTATAATCACATGTTTATTTTTTATCAACTACCAGTTTCACTAATTTTATTCTTTTTTGTATTCCTTTGCATAGAAAAGAAGAAACCTTGGTTGCTTGGCTTGAGGGCCTCCATGGAAGACCCCTCTCTGAAAGTGGATGAGGATGATTTATGTGTTATAATAAAGGATAAATATCCAAAGGTTCAAGTTTGGATTTGTAATTAATTCTTTGAGTGAAGTGGTGTGATTGCTTTTCTTACTGTTACTTTGTTGTTCCAGGCCAAACATCACTTTTTGATTCTCCCAAGAGAGAATATTCAGAATTTGAAGGTCTTGAAACCAGATCATTTGCATCTGCTAAGACACATGCATGACAAAGGAAATTCATTATCTGAGAGGTGATTTTTATCAAGCAGACTGTTTTATCTGAAATAAATCTATGGCTAGAATAGGATGCAGTAGAAAATGACGTTTGTTTAATCATTTGTGACAACTAAAAATGTCATTGTTTTGTCAATCACTAGCGAATAAAAGTTGGAACTATCAAATTTAACAACTATCTTGTTGCAGCTGTGATCATCCATGGGGCTTCAAGATGGGCTACCATGCCATACCCAGCATGAGGTGTATTTCTATGTTTTGTATTCTTGTTTAATTACAGTAATGAATAATTGTTATTATGGTTGGCTTTGACATCATTGCTATTATTATGCTTAGCTATAATAACATTATTACGTTATTGTTATTATAATTCCTTAGCCACGTCCATCTTCACGTCATAAGTGCCGACTTCAATTCTGATTGCCTCAAGACCAAGAAGCACTGGAACTCGTTCACAACCGAATACTTTGTCAACTCTGAAGGTGACTTTTGCTGGAAATGTTGTGGAGTGTTGAATTCATTGGAAAATTAAATGCAAAGATTAATTGAGGAAAAAATGAATTGTTAATTAATAGAATGGATTAAATATTTCCTGATCATTGGTTCTGTTTGGCTGTTGTGCAAAATGTCCTTGCTAAATGATCTATAATGAAATGTATATTTGATATTGAAATTATCTTGCAGAGGTTATCAAAATGTTGGAGGACAAAGGCAAGGTCGAGCTTGACAAGAGCAAGTTTGAATCCTTCCTCAAATCAGACCTCAGGTTTGTCAATTTTTATGATTGTCATTTGTTAATCAACTTTGCTTTCAATGTTTTCATTTTTAAATCAGGTGCCATGTCTGTTCTCAGAAGCTTTCCAACATGCCATCTCTGAAGAAGCACATCTCCGAGCACAAGCCATTGTGACCTGACTATTTTTTTTTAATCATATCTGCATCTGACGATAATCTGACGTTACCGCTATTGAATTAAAAATTCGTTTGTTATTATTTTCCTTCTCCATAATTTTCCATCCTTTTTTGAACATCTAATACTTCATGCTCGCGATGCCAATTGCGGTTATTTTTTTAGTATTACTTGCTTCTATTACATTGGCAGTATTTCTTCAGGGCTGTCCTGGCTGCTCGACGAAAGGCTCATACCAGCGAATTCAAGCTGAAAGTTATTACCAGAGCCGAAGGAATGGGCAACAGGGCGGCAGCGAGGGAATTTGGCATTTCCGAGTCGTCCGTTCGGGAGTGGAGGAAGATGAAAAGCGAACTGGAGAAAATGAACCCTCAAAAGTGTGCCCGACGTGGAGCGACGGCCAAGTGGCCTCAGCTGGAGAATGACCTGAAAGAGTGGATTCTCATGAGGAGGAAGCAAGATCAGCCAGTCTCGACATTAGAAGTCCAAATAAAAGCAAAGCTCTTGGCCAATGAGAATGACATTGCCAATTTCAAGGGGAGTCCATCTTGGATCTCCAAGCTTTTGAAAAGAAACAGTTTATCAATTAGAACTGTTAGAACCAGGAATCAAAAGAATAACTCGACTGAAGATCAGCAACTACCGGACGATTGGGTGCAAAAGGTGTCGTATTTTCGGGAATGCGTATCCAAAGAAATGTCCGAACTGGGTCTCACGTCTGCGGACGTCATTAACATGGACGAAATCCCGATGTCATTCAACGTCCTATCCAGGAATTCACCAGATAATGAGATCGCTGTCTTTGGGAGCAAGAGGCTCTGCTTCACTGTAATCCTTGCCTGCACTGGAGTCGGGGGAAAACTAAAGCCGATGGTTATTTTTAAAGGAGCTACCATGCCTCGCCAAAAAATGCCAACAATTGTTGCGGCGACGTGCAACGAGAAAGGGTGGGTCGACGGCGACCTGATTAAGTATTGGGTCGACAAATGTTTCTCGACAAGACCGGGGGTGTTTTTTTCCAAAAAGTCTTTGCTTATTGTAGACTCTATGGTCATTCACAAAAAGGAAACCTTTCAAAATTATATAGGCAAAACTGGCGCCCATGTGGCAGTCATACCCAATGGCCTTACATCCAAGTTGCAGCCACTAAGCATAGCAGTCGGTCGACCGTTCAAAGCACACCTGAGGAAGGGGTTGGAGCAGTGGATGAAATCTGAACCCAAGTCGTCTGGGTGTTTGAAGTCGACGTGCCCTCAAGTATGCAAACTGGTGGCTTCGGCATGGGATGCCATAACTTCTGAAATGATATGTAGCGGCTTCAAAGAAGCGGGGATTAACCAATGTAATGGTAACTTTGTGAGCACCGACATTGTGGTTAAAACTACCGACGGCAAGGAGGCCGATGTCGTGTCGAACACGACCAAAGAGCTTTTCCGAGAAGCTAATGAATGTTTTGATGAGTGCGTGGAGTGTTCCTCAGACTTCGAAGGTTTTGATGCTGCATCTGATGAAGATGACGACTGAACTGGAATGAACTTTTGAATCTATATTGATGGTAGCCTATGTTCCTTGTTTTTTATGGCAGGCTTGAACCACGCTTATGTAAAATTGAGTCTTTGAGTTGTTAAATTATTTTTGCCTGATTCTGATGCTTGTGGCACTATACTTATTGTTAATATTTTTGCTGTTGTTATTACTATTATTAAAATATCATTTGAGTAGCGTTTTTTTGTATAAGCTTCAGCAGTTGACCTGTATTCCATCAGCAGACACTTATACAATGGTAAAAGTCTTTGAGCTAGGTGAAGTTATCAGACACTCAAATTTAATAAGCGTTGCTAATTTTGAAAATATAATATTTTGAAAGTACGTTTCAAATGATTTTTAAAAAAATGTTCATATATCGACTGTATTAAGATTTTGAGTTTGTTGAAATTGTTTTGAATTGCTGATTTGATTGACAAGTCTTCTTATTAAAATGTTCGTTATGATTTATACTTTATATTTATTATTTATACTTTTCAAATATTTAACTTTTGCAATCGTTATGAGCTATGGAACAACATACGTGTCTTATGAACATTTTTATATATGTTTGATTAGAATTCCATACCAAATTGGCAATCCTTGGTGGATGTGAGTCGGAAGCGTCGATTTTTGTCATGTCTGATACTCCAGACTTTAGGTTTGTAAAGTTTAATACAACAGATCTTATTGCGTCTGCAGAAGCAAGACTGAACAATCAAAAATAAGTAAACTCTTAAAAGCTGCCTTAAACATAAACATTCTTTTTGTTATGCTGTGCATGACCCATTTTATCCTATCCAAGCATGACTCCTGCATTGTTTAACAGAATTTTGCTTCAAAATATCCTAAAATTGCCGGTTTAATTTGCTTCATAAAGCGGCTAGTCGAAACATCGTCTATGAAATTGTATCCAGTGAGAGATTTATCTCAGTCATATCGGCCAGCAAATGGAATTTAAATTCTCGGCAAATTTGACCATTCATCTCTCTGGATTTACAACTTAGTCATTCCAGACGATTCAACCAAAGTGGCTTCCTATTTCGACTCATTATTAATGAGGCATCACTGGTGTTTATGTTAATGCTATAGTTTACATTTACATACATGTGTTAATATCTTAGTTTATAACAGAGAAATAATTAATGATCAATTATATTAATATTTATACATGCTCTCGTCCTTTACCACGTGTCTTTTTTCGACATCATAATCATAACGCGGATGTCTCGCCCGGGTCTGGAGAATGATTCACGGCTCCGTGGCGCAGGGGTCAGAAGTGATTTAGAATGATTTATGAAATTTCAAAATTCAAATATCCAAACCCAGCCGTTCTTTGTCTACCCATGCAGTCGAGTGCGTGTTACTCACCCTGGGCAATTAATTAATCAAAATGAAAGGAGACTTTCTAAGCACGAATGAGAGCAGAAATGAATATCCCCATCGGATCATCAAACGATTTCAATTTGGGAAGGTACGGAGGTCAAACGCATAGCAATTAGGACTATTTTGGCCGACTTTGGTATAAACAAACCGTCAACGCCATTGTTCGGTAATACCGATTCCAAGTTTGTTTGAACATTTGTCTCTAAGTTTGCATTCTCCTTTGTTTCCCCCATCTGTTTTATCTCGCACAATATCAATAAATGAATCAGGCTGGCTTAGCTGGCTCTTCTAGGAAGCTGTTACTGTGTAAACATGTCGGCCGGCGTACCGCAAACTCTAGTATTATCATCACCACAAGCGCCATTATAATTTTCTGCCATCATAATCCCACCATTATTCATTAATGTGGAGATTAAGGATTTTTTTATTATCGATGAGTCAGCTTGCATTGGTACAGTTCGTAGTACAGATCCGCTTCGATCGCCGACAGCAATTGACAATGGAAATGCTAATAGAAGGATTATAATAATATTTATCGCAATGCATTAATTATGATAACAATGCATTGATTGTAATGTAAATGACGACACGGCATCGGATCATTCACAGCGTGTGTGCGTCACAGCCGCCCCTGTGTCCCCAATGGAATCTCTTACGTAGTGGGAAATTGTTTATGAAAAACTCCATGGCTTAATTACCTTCTCATCTTCCCCAAGCGTTTCGATAGTGGCCCTTGCCAAACCACATCACCAGCGTCTGAATCAGCACTGTCCGAATCATCATCATCAGTGAAGCATCAGCCGTCATGACTGGCCTCTTGTGTGCGCATTCCTTGCACAAAGGCATCTTCATTTCTATTGGCATTATCTTCACAATTGATTAGCATTCGTCACGTACTTCTGAATCCACTCACGTGGTCCTCTAAACGATAATTCGACATTCTAATTTGCAACAATCACTTTTCAAATCGTAGAGTAATTATATTCTTCTTTTCATCGGAGTTATTAATAACTGTCATTACCATTAATTCTCCATGTCCGGAATCATCATCTTCATCGTTATCATCACATGCTTTCATGTGAGATGATGAACATTCACAGTGCAACAGCAAAGTAGATGAGAGTGAATCCGGATGAGAGATCAATCCGTTCTGGAAAGAGAAAGGACTGTGGAAGAGATAATGATAAACAAAAGGGCGAAAATCGCGGAATATTTTGTGCTGCACGACTTGCAAAAAACAAAACGCACCCGTAAAAAAAAAACAAGTAAATAAAAATGAAAAGTGAAGGAATCACCGCTGGAGAAGAGAAAAGCGGTTGGAAGTAAATGAAAATTAATGGCTGAGAAGAGTATAGGGAGAGACGGATGTATTGCATGATAAAAAGGAGAGAGGATGGGGTCGGTGAGCGAATGAAGCGGTTGCAGTGATGTGGGCCAAGTGTGCACAGCTCTCGAACAGCTATAAGACATGCCCCCCTTCATAAGTACCTAGCCTGCCCTGTTGGTGCATCGTTGTTGAACGCTGTTGTATCCTAAGAAGCTTTGTTCCTTCGAAGGATATCACGTGCCTGTGTTCAAGGAGTCCGTTTACGATAGACGCCGGCCGTACCGGACATTTTAGCAAGATTTGGAAGATCTTTCCTTTTTCCGAGGAGTTTCAGTCAGAATTCGACGTGCCTTCCAGAAACATCTAGAAACATGAGCTGGGATTCTTACAGGGACAGTCTTCTCCAGACAGGATTTGTTGATATGGCAGCAGTTTGCGGCATCGACGATGGCGCCGTGTGGACCAAAAGTCCTGATTTCAACGTAAGCTTGGAATTTATTATTTTCGTAACAATGCTTCGTATTTGCTCCTCGGTCAAGGAATTAGTTATGAAATGATGAGCGTGAATTATTGTTGATTATAACTTTCTCAAAATTGCAATGAGCTTGAATCGCGTGCTCAAAACGTCGATAAATGATACGATATTCTGGAAGGATCGAGAATGTCATGAGCGCGATTTTTCAAAACTTATTTATTGTAATAATCCTTAAATGAACAGTGTGCAGATGGAAATATTTTTAAGAATTGGGTTAATTGATGCATGCTTAGCATTCTGATTAGGACTGTTGGGAACGAAATTTGTGTAAAACTCCAAAGTCTACGGAAACATCCCAATGTCGAAAATTGTCAGAATCTTTTGCGTTCAAGACCAAAGTTAAAAAGTGGAATGTGACATTTCAGACAGAGGTTGAGACAAAGAGTTGTCCCCAGTTTCTCAAGGCTGTGTAATAAGGAGGAAGAGATTGACTTGTTCTTAAAATCGTTGCTTTAATTGCCACAATTGTTCGCTTTTGATCTTGCATCCTAGCAGTCAGTACATTTGAAAATTATTTGCAATTATTCTGGCCGAGGGAAATTCGGAGACGGTAACTCGTCACATGAGACAACAAGTTTCTAGAAATGTTTGCACAAGACCTCGCACAGAAGCTAGTTATGCATACCTGAGAACATTTAATAACTAACGAGCCCCATCTAGCCCTTGATGATGCAAATCAAACCATTGAATTACTAATCACCAACGCTCGAATGCCCTTGGGGATGTTTGACACATTCCTGTTGTGATTCACTTCATGTGTAAATTGTATTTGCTTTGTATTTGATGCGCATTGAAAGACGAGATGTTAGCATTACAAAGGAATCGATTTCCTGCATAACCTAGATGTTTTATTTATTTTTTTAGCTGACTCAGGCCGAAGTTAAAAGCATAATTGCCGGCTTCCGCAACCCGGACGGTCTCCGCAGTGCAGGAATCTTGCTGGGTGGAGCCAAGTACTTGTATCTCCAGTCTGATGATTCCCAAATCCAGGGCAAGAAGGGCTCAACTGGTGTTTCCATTGCTCGCTCTAATAAATGTAAGTGAATGTCTTTGTCGGTATAAAATACATTACGCCTATGTACGCATAGAATGTATATGCTGTTCCAAAACCCGCTTGATGGCTTGTTACATTCTGCCAGGAAAATGACATTCGTAATGGCATCTCAAACATCTAGACCAATCTGACGCTGAGCGCATCTTTTGGCATGGTTTCTCGAGTGATTTTAGTTACAGCTTATCGGGGTTGAACAATTTACGTTGTAGTGTCTGTACCAGCGTACTTTGTACTTTGGTGGTTCTTGTTATATCGGCAAACGTTCAAGATTTTGATCTGAGCGATACATCGTGAGAATGTTTACACTGCAGCTTAATTAAATCAGCTACTGGGCCGCTGCATCGATTATCCGTGGCTCCAATTCTCGTGCGTTTGTTGATGTCGGTGTAAAGCGTAATTTTATTTTTAAGTAAACATTTCGAGTGGACTTGCTAGATCAGAGTTTTATTTTATTTCTCCTTTGTGGATCGAGTTACATCTTACTAGTTGAAACCTGCTTTAAGCAGGCAGACGTTGACATCATTTATGTGGCTGCATTCATTCTTCATTCTGTATTCATTTCCACATTTAAGGATTGTTTGATTTGTACTTTAAGGCCTTATTATTGGAACATACAAAGACGGACAACAGCCTGGAAACTGCCGCCTGCAGGTTGAACGAATAAGAGATTACCTTCTTCAAAGCAGTTACTAGGTAAGTTAATTGATGTGTTTGTAGCAAAAGCTAATGGATTCCTTATCTTTGCCTTCTGGCATGTAGTTAAGAGTTTTCGATTAGGCTTAAGTTTGAACGCCACTCGTTAATATGACCGGTGTTATCACTACTGACTTCCTGGGATGATTCAACTTTTATGTTTGAAGACCGTGATTAGGGGATTATTACTGTAGACCAGTCTCAGTTACACTTGTAGTTATCTGGATATTTAGAACAGATATGCTAAACTGATCCCGTTATCTGGCAGTCTGGACATTGTACTTGTGGGCCTTGAATGAATCCTGTATCAATAGTGAGACTTGTCAGATGATAAATAATAATTTTCTCTACACTGAGTGATGCCCAGCTAGATTCTTTTGTGGCAGTCTCTTTCATCAACTCAACTTCTTCCTTACTTGCATGGCTGACCTCTAAAATAATGAAAAGCATCTTTCTTTCTCTGATTCTCACAAGGTCTCTACTCTTTCTTGTTGAGTTAGGATGCAGAGCTGCTGAGATTGCAGAATGGAGCATGTTTCTGGAATTCGAATCCAGGAATGTAGAATAAGATTCATGACTCATTAGGCATACCTCCAAATTCTTCGATCAGCTTTCAGTCTATTTTGGTCTCTAGAATTAATGCACCGCTCGTTCTTTTATCTTATATAGGTTTCTTCCAAAACGTTCGAAATAACTTTGCTTAAAAAACGCAGACGAGGAGTGACTCGGTCACGATGCATCTTCTAGTTTTTATCTTTTTCTACTTAATATTTTTTAATCATCATAAAAAATTTTATTTCAGATATACTGAGCCAGAGGACGAACGAGAAGCCATCGATCTCTAAGGCGTTGTTTTAATTCGCGTTTTACATTCATTGCCACGTCATCGCCGCCATCTTGCTTTGTCAACTCATCGCCGATCGCCATATCAGGAGCATTTCGTCGTTGTTATTTGTTAGGTCGATTTCCGGAGACGCATCGTCCAGGCCATCGTGCGAGGAAACA
Organism: Hirudo medicinalis; assembly: GCA_011800805.1. NCBI lineage: Eukaryota > Metazoa > Annelida > Clitellata > Hirudinida > Hirudinidae > Hirudo > Hirudo medicinalis. The sequence goes on along the minus strand of MPNW01000218.1, from coordinate 79,340 downwards.
TTTGACAAATAAAAAAAAATGATCGTAAAATTTCGATGCGTTTTTTTGCTTTTGCTTAAAATCGATACCCGGCGCTAGCTGTTCGGCGGCAGCACCGCGGTTGCTTACATTATTGATCCACGTCGCATGGGTGAGAAATAAAAAAAAATCGGATTGATAAGCGTAGCGTTCAAGCCCGTTGGACTGTTGGAAGTCGGTCAGGCATCTAACGCTGGGGTGGTTGGTCAACTCTGTAACCAGTAGATATTATCAATTTCTAGAGTGATAAACGACCCTAAACCCTGACCAAAACAAGCTTCGTTTCAGATATTTTTAAACGTAAATTAAGACTACCAACTGAAACAGTTTTTTCGTAAATAGTTAAGAACGTGCCCCATCGTGGATAACGAGCCACTAAGATCGAATCTTCACATCTTGGCCTGGCAGTCGGTTATTTCTTTGTAAAGTTTGTCTGCATCTTCTCCTGTCTTGACTCTGATCAACATAGGCACTGGGATGCTCGAATCCATCTTGGGGTCGATCTGCGGGTTCGGGATGCATATCACGGTGACGTTGTTCTTGCCCTGTCTGCTCACCGGCATGACCTTCTCCAGGTTGATATTGAGGAGGATGTTGCCTGGAATTCAATCAGAGAACTGCTGATCTCTCACAGAAAGAATTCTCGCAAATTAAATATAATTTCGAGCGGTTTAATTATCGATGACTGAGTAATCGACTTCCTATTAGTTGCAATTAATTCTGTGTAATTACCAACTGTGCAAAGCACGATTTACACTCACCCAAGGCAGTGTCTGTTCTCACGAGGAGCTGTGTCTTGGTTCCATTGGGCTTGAGGTACAGGAAACCTACACCCCTTTCTTCAAACTTTTCAGCCTTCTTGTAGTAGAGCTTGCAGCGAACTGTGTAGAAGGCACCTTCCTCACTATTTTCAACAACCTCTGCTTTTGGGGGCTCGTAGTCTTCATCCTCTCCTAAATATGCAAATGAGATGCTTAGTGAATTCTCCTCAAGTTCTTCATGAATACTATAACTTAATTCAGCCCATCACATCAACGAATAAACATTAAAATAGCTAAGTGAAACGTCTTGCTCACCCCCTGCGGCTCCGGTCTGATCCGAAGTCCCCTCACCAACTTTGGCTTCTGCTGGCTTCGCAAAGAAACCCTGGCCGAACGTCGGGAAGGCAGAACCCGTGCCGAATGAAAAGGTCGCGGCGCTGCCGGTGTTGAAACTGAACTTCGGTGGAAAAGCTGATCCAGCAGATGAGGAAGTTGATGTGGAGCCAAACACAAATGCAGACTCCTCCTTCACCTTAGAGGAACTTTCCTGATTGGTTTCCGTGGCTGACGGTTTGTTCTTGTCGGCCAAGACCCCAAAGGTTGGGACCCTACTGGAGGACTGCCCCATTGACCCAAAACTGAAAACAGGTGCTGGATTCTTTTTAGATTCATCTGGTTGGCTGCTATTTTTGGGCACCTCATCCTGCTCGTCTTTGGTCGCAAGTAATGCGGGCAAGTCTGTGGACGACTTTTTTTGAGCTCCTGTATAAAAGCAAAAATGTCACTCAGCATGGGTTCGCCGTTACAATTTGATTTTAAACTAATTTCAGTTATGAGTCACTTAAGTAAGTAACTTTATTTATATAGCGCCATAAGCATGAGCGTCAGGGGCGCTTGGACCATTTATATAGAGCCGGCTCCCAGGGGTGCTTTGTGGTGGTGCAAGCTGGGTTTCGAACACGACACGTAACGACTGTTGCTTTTACCGTCGTTCGCAGGAACGCTACCCTCTGAGCCAACTTGCACCCCACTTGTTACACAACATTATAAAGTTTTAATATCATTTTAAAGTTTTTTAAATGATTATTATGCCTGATAACCCTCTAATTGGAAAAGCCTAGACTAAAGGGTGCTGTAAATAACAACCGTTCTGTACTAGTAACAACTGACCCTGTCCTGGAGCCACGCTCGGGTAGATCTTGTCAATGTCCTCGACGTACTTGGTGTAGTCGCCGAAGCATGGAGTGAGGATGCACTCCGGGTTGTTCGAGATGCACTCGGACACCCACTTGCAGAAGCTCTCATTCAGGTGCCTCATTTGCCTCAAGTAGCTGTGGTGTCTGATCAGCAAATGTTTAAAATTATGTAATGGTAATATATAATCGAGTCCAGTAGATGCAGAATGATAGCTGCGTTCAAATCTACAAAACATGTTGCGGTCGACACTTACGCTTTGTCCGGATCCTCGTCCTTCGATGCGGCAGGAGCAGACGGGAGACCTTCAGGAATCTTGAAGGTTCCCTCGCCGGCAGGGATAAAACCGAACGAGGTTTTCACTTCGTTCTTGGAGGCATCCGTATCCTTGGAAGCCGAGCTTGTGGAAGATGAATCTGAAACCGAAGAACCATTGGTTTTGGACTCGGCTTCGACAGAGTTGGGCTTCTGTTCTGAGGAAGATTCAGTCTTGGAGTCGAGGTTGAACTTTGGGAATTTGAAGCCTGAGTCGCTGGTGCTGGAACCAAAGGAAAACCCAGCAAATGTGTTCTTGGCTGTTTGTTCAGAATCACCCTGGAAAAAATGTAATTCATTCTCAATTAATACAAAATAAAGTACATACATACATACACTTGAATTTCTTACAACAACCATACAACTTGGAATCCCAAAATTACTCTCAGACTTATTGTAAAGTGCTTAAACAGAAATTGCAATGTGGCTCTTTACCTGATGCTTTCTCTTTGCTTTAATTATAGTTCTTTTCTGCAATACATCATCACTTGCACTTTTGAAGCATCCAGCCTGAATCAAACAAAAATCCATTACAGTGTGATTAGGGTAAAATATCCTTGAAAAATTTCTTGGCTAGCTTATAGTTTTCATCCAGCTTTAAGTGATAATCATTGCAAATACTTAATTCATTAATTGAGTTATTGGTGAACAACGTCAATTTTGGAACTGATAAATTATAATGGGGCAACAAGCACATCTTGGAATTACAAAAACAAAAATATCTCCAGACATGAGACATGGAAAAATCATCAATATACCTCTTCCTTATCCTCTTCAACATCAAAATTGTCGAGCGTAAGATAACTGTCAGGAGCACGCTTTTTGGACATTTTTACAATTGAACCTTTTCCAAACAAGCTCAGTTAATTCAACAAATCTAAATCACTGAATCAAAACACCCGATCTCTCTACAAACAAACGGCGCGTTTAGAAATATGAGGACCCCAGACAAAAGACCTTCGGACTGCGAAATAACAATATTATTTCAAAAATTTCCAATTCTTAACTTTTAAAATTTATTGCATTATTTAAGTAGACTGAAATGAATTTAATATTAAAATGTAATATGAAAACTTATTTTAAATTCTTTGTAACTCTTACTTGTTTTCACGTTTTGCATCATTTAATTGTTAATACTCTTTAGAGGTATATGAATAAAAAACATCCCACAAGTATCATCTACTAAAACCGTTTCTCAGCCACTCACTAGTGGGCGGTCACCCTAAACGTAATGACCAGAGGCTACACATTTCTGAATAAAATAAGAACGATTTTTCTGAGACACTGACATTGACAACGGTCCAAATAATTAGGTTTTTTTTTCTAAGATTTACCACTGACATCTCATTTTCTACCTAGACTGCCAAACATTTAATATCCACTCAAGTTAGATTTCTCAAAGTAAAGATTCACAGAGGCTGTTTCTTAGAGATTTTTTAACCAAAGCTGGAAAGAAAGCAGCTAAATATTACAAGATGTTTTTAGGTTATCCGTTATCACAATCCCTTTATCTGGTCTTGGTTATGACCCAGATGACAAAGAAGACGAAGGCAGCAAACAACAGCAAATACAGATAAGTGCAAAAGTTCCCGGACCTTGCCAATCTGGTAACCCTGTTCATGGTGGACTTGAGGAAGCCAGTCGATTTGTCAAAGTCTGAATCCTGAGTTTAGAAAAAAAGAATAGAATATTTGTTTTTTGACTGGTTGATTAACAGGTCATTTATGTAACATCTGCTACTTAATAAAACAATTTGTTCCAACTTCTCAATAGACACTATTTCATAAGCTTCATGAATAATAACAGCATTGAATATCACATGATGGGCTTCCAGAAACTCTACAATTTAGCTAAGAGCTAATTCACACTTAATTAGGCATAAAGCTTCATCAGTCATGTTGCTTAGAGTCAAACGCTATTGAGAAAGACAACAAATGAAGGAGATGATTGAATGACTAATGAACTGACCAGATCTGAGAGGAGCCTGTTCTGTTCCCTGACTTCATGACCAATGTCAATGGTTACCTAAGAATAATTTTAATTAATAAAAAGCAGCAAGAAATAAAAAAAAACGAGAGCCATACTTTCTTGAGTTGTCTGACTTTATTCTTTAAATCATTCTCAAGTTGATCATTCTCATCCTCTACAAATTTAGCTCCAGAATATGAAGATGGGCCGTAGTTTTGATTATAACCTTCAAATTACTTTGACTTTAGTAAACCAAAACAAAATTTATAGCAATCCACCGAAAACTTTACTAGTTTTTTAATATTCAGAAAAAAAAATTGCAAATGAAATCGTTTTAGGCAGTTTACCATTCAAAATCCCTTACCAGAATTTCCCCGATGCATGTTTCTTTTTCAGTGAAAGTGTCACCAGAACAGTTTTAACTAAGTTTCTTCAGCACGAAAAGCTTAGAAAAATTTAAGTCTGTAGAGGAAAAGGTGCTTCCGAAAGTCAGGTTTAGTAAACAACAGCCGGTTTTTGCCACATAAGTGACGAGTAAAAGTAAACACTGAACACACTTCAATAATGTTAACATAACATAAATTTATAGTGGTTTAAGTAGACTAATGTCTGTGTGATAAACCACTTCGTTTGTTAATGTAATTAATTTAACGTTATTTTTTGGTATCCGAAGTATTCTTGCGCCATAGAAATAACATTATTCTTGAAAAACAGTCCCTAAAATGTTCGTTGCAGAAAGCGTAACAGATGGGATTTAGCATGCTGCAGACGTAACAGAGAAAATATCCTGCAAATAAACGTAATAGTTATTATACAAATGTTGAGGTTAAAAAATGCTCACAAATTAAAATATTAACCGGACAAATATATTTCAGGAAATATTTTATTAACGCAGTCGTCGCAAGCACAATTTACCAAACTGGAGACACTGTAGGGCGCCCAAGTTATTACGAAGACGATCAAAATAGCGGTTAACGTTTTTGCCGCTTTTTTGTCTTGTTTCTTGTAATTGATGATAAAGATCTCGGCCATCGTGTCTAGCTTTTTGGCTTCGACAGTGGTGCTCTGAAGATCGCCATCACTTGATATTGAGACATTTGCCAATGTGTCTGAAGAAGATGCATGACTTGGGCCTGCTTTCCAATTGTAACTTGAGAATATCTCAGGAGTAGAACATGAATCGAGACTTTTGACTGAGCTGTCCCTGACTTTTTCGAACGATTGTCTTTTAAAGGTTCTATCTCTTACTCTTGTGACTAGATAAATTTTCATGTAAAGTACAGCCATAACTGTCACAGGTAGAAAAAACGAAGCCAAGTTTGTTACAACAATGAACACAATATTTTTATTGTAAAATGGTACGTAACACATGTATTCTTTCACGCGTGAATCTTCTGATTTGTCTATAAAGGGCCACAACCATATCCACGGTGCAGTCATTATTATCGCCAAAAACCAGGCAATAGTTAATGCGACACAAATTCGTTTGGAAGTCCTATGGATTCTGTAAGTGAGGGGCCTCGTTACAGAAAAATATCTGTCCAAACAAATAGCCAACAGATGGAGCGTCGATGCTTGACATACAGTATAGTCTTCCGAAAGCCATAGATTGCACGGTATGGGACCCAAAATCCACTTGTTAAGAAGGGTGTATTGAGCGAAAAATGGTATGGAAAACATCCCGACCATTAAATCTGCAAAAGCTAAACTCAGGAGGAAATAATTCGTCAGTGTCCTCAATTTCTTTTCCATTTTGAACGATATGAAGACCATTGTGTTGCACAAAATAGTGACCAAGGATACTGTTCCCATAACAAAAGCAAGAAATAGTTTCAATGATTCTTCGGTTATAGCACCCTTTTTGATGCCTGACAGCGAATTAATCGTTATGCTGGAAATGTTTCTCAAACTGTAATTATTTGCCTCAAAACCTTGGCTTTTGTTGATCATCGTAGACTCAGATAAATATCAATTTTCTGAAAAAGTGAAGGTGCCGTTTCAGTGGCTATAACATTAATTTTTTTCTTGTAGTCCATCGGCAAATAAAATGCTACAACAGATCATATTAATCTCATTCAATTTTTGCGCAGGATAACGCAAAGAATTTAAAGAATGGAAAATTAATGTTAACCAGATCTTGAAACAAAATTAGTTAATGAATAAATTGAGTTGACAATTTTGAAACATTGCCCATGTCATCGATGTAATGTGTTTACACCTGTACCTTTTCATCAGCGCGTAAACCATCTCTTATGCTAATTGGTTATTACTAAAAAGTATTTAATTTAACCAAAAAATAATATAGCGATTTATCTGCAGACGATATTCAAACAAAACATTGGATTGTCGACCGTGCCGCGACTGTTTTAGATATAATTTGAGAAAAATAAAGTTAAAGAAATTACATCCAAGCAGACAAACACGAGTTTGGGTCATGGTGGTATATTGTGGTGGCAACCGAGAAAGGAATGAAAACACTTTATTGAGCTCATCTGAAGACTTTAGAATTTCGACTTCAAATCCAGCCATGAACGTTGAAAACGTATCAAACCAGCATACTAGAGAAGTGTTTAGTGTCAATTTTGGAGGATTTGTTTTTTGTTTTAATCGAGTTCTATTTTTTGTTTCAATGTTGGATAAAACACACCAGTAAAATTCTGTGAGACAACATTCAGTGAATCACAAATTGTAGGAAGTGGATTGGGAGTGAATGAATCTGATTGATTAAAATTAACTTAACCTGTTTTTTAATATTCCATAAGGATTTCTAATTAAAGTTCATTCTGATCAACTCGAATTTTACTGTTCAGGCCTCACATTCAAGCAGTTGTATGGTTCATGAAGATTACAACTGCCTTCCTCCTCATTGGCTTTTTCATTCTGCCAGCCTTGTTGAAGCTCTACCCTGAATTCCTGCACTTTTTTGTCTTTCCAAACTACAGTAAATAATCCACCTGAATTTAAAGTACTTCTATAAAAACTGTCCTTATTGACTGAGGTCATCAGACGATTCTTGGCCCTTAATATTACGTTATTACATTAGCTACCGATTAATACTTAATTATAATGCGATGAACGTTCACGAAGATCCGTTCGTATTTACAAGTTCACCAGCCGATCCTGAGGAAGTGCGACGACCCGCTCGGTCACGGCCTCAACAAGACGTTCAACTTCATGATGCACGTCGACAATGAGACCTCCCTGGGTTCCTGGTAGGCTGGGTTGAATTTAAATGAATGATGAATGAATGGATGAATGAATGAAGGAGGACAAAATGCTTGCCTGTGCATTGATTGTATTACAAATCTTTTTCATCGAAACACTTTAGCTTAGCAGCGTCAGAATCAACGAAAACGAGCGGATTGCGGTAGAAATAGCACGACGACGTGTTTGTTAAGTTCTAATAAAAATATGGCTACATTTCATCAACGTCGAGGGTCGACAAGGGCGTTAACGTTAGAAATGTATTTTGTTACAAAGACGTTACCTCGAGGAAAAAGTCCTTAGACCATCTTGCTCGGTCACGACGACTCGGCCCAAAAGTTAACTCGTACCTTGATGCCGATGCCAGATCGCCGCTAGCAGCGAGATTTGTTTGAATTTCTCGTTTATTTTATTTCCTCCCGAGTTCTCTTTTATACTTTTTATCGGCGTTCGACGATCGTGGACGACGTGACAAGTAGATGGAAAGAACATGGAGGAGGAGGGATGACTGCTTTTAAAGTGATGGAGGCTCTGATGATGATGATGGAGATGATGACAGTGGTGTTTACGTTGTGTTTTGATGACGAATTAATATGAATACGAATGGGTCGACATTAACTGTCGTCACGATGACGATGCCGACGATCGTCGATGTTTTATTGCCGATCGAGACCGTTAATGAAGACGAGACGGGTCCATTCTTTGGCACGCGAATCCTTTGCGACGCCAGTCGTTCGACTTCGATTCTTGCGCTTTTGTTTTCCTTCCGTCCATCGTTGAACATGGATTTGTTATCCGTCAGTGTGGGTGTCACCTGCATCTGTTGCTTGTGGAATGCTTCTAGAAGTGTGATGATGATGATGATGTCAGAAATAGTGAAGATGATAATGTATTGATGATGATGATGATGATGATAGTGGTGGTCAACTTGCTATTCTTATTGTAATGGTTGGATTAGTAACTGCCAAGCCAAGTGGCTTTTAGGTGGTTACTAAAAATAACGATGCTAATCGACAAATTGATTCTCGATTCGTCGTTCCGAGCTACCATTTTTATCATCGGAATTCGATGGGCTTCAATTGTCACGGCAACGGGGCTGCCATAAACATCCTTTCGATGCTGCTTGCCGTGACGTTTTCCCTCTAATTGGTTTGTTGCGTGACGGAGTGGTTGTTGCGGTCCAATTACAAGTGATTTCTATCTTTAATGATTTCTTCATCATCATCATCATCTATCTCGTTGTTGCCTTGTTCGTCGGCGTTGTCGCTAGCATCGCCGCACATTTTACCGTGCGAACGGTTATTACATTATCATTCCAATAATTAACAATGTATGTCGCCATCATTGCCATGACAACAGTCAACCTTCTGTTCATAAACGTAATTATATGCATGTTCATCATCTCATCACTGGATCTTCCATGGTCATCATCACCAAATGTTCATGCCTTTATTTCCATAATTGCTTTAGTTCCTGCCAACCACTCTAAAAGAGTCGTACCTGGACAAGATGTCATCCAGGTGTCAAAACCTTCGGCTGACACCTGGATTTCCCGACGCTGCTCTTATTATTGTTGTTATTATTACAAAGTGTTCTTATGTGCAACTAGCACCAAACATTGTGACAAATTAATGTTTCTCTGACCCCAGGCACGTCATGCCCACCTCGATGGAAATCCCGACCGGGGTCAGGTTCTCCTTCGCAGACTCCAAGGATTACCTTGTCAGCGACCACCCGGTCGTCTTTTACCTCCACGGAAACGCCGGATACAGGTGGGCCACGAGCACGCAAAGCTTATTTTTATTACTGGAACCGTGATGGTCATCATTATCATCTCTAATACTGTTAACAGGGGCACTGAATCTAGGGTGGAACTCTACAAGAAACTAGCAGATGCTGGCTTTCATGTTGTGACATTTGATTACAGAGGTGGATTACGATAATAGTTTCATTGAACACTGCCATTAATTAATGTCATCGACTTTAAACAACCATTTGTTGGATGACATTGTCAATGTGACGGAGTTCATGCTACGATTCCAGGGTACGGAGATTCAAAGGGACAGCCGAGCAGACGAACAATGGTGGAGGACAGTGTGATGATGGTCAAATATGTCCGCAAGACCATCTCCTATGCCAAGGCAAAGCTCGTCATTTGGGGTCATTCTCTCGGGACTGCGTTAGTCACAACCTGTCTCGATATCGTTGGTCGTTTTTAGACTCGGTGGGAGTGTCCTGTTATGTATGAGAGTTGTAGTAGGAGCTATTTCCCTATTCTCAACATGGAGCTTGTGAATTGAGGAGTTTATAAATATTAAAAATAAATATAAATATAGTTATTATAAATATAGTTTATAAATGGATTAACTTGAATCCGGAATGTTAATTTGTTTATTGCTTAATTAAAAGTCGTTTCGATACTAACTAATGATTATATTCCCACGCTCGTCATTTTAGAATCGCCCTCGAAACTGCCAAACGCCTCAACGTGGAAGGTCGGTGTTGCTTACCCTTTTGAACTTTAAAATTTTGACTGACCAATCATTCGCCTTCTTGTTGGTTGCTCAAAACTGATTGGTCGTTCCAGGAATTCCGTTCGATGCCCTCGTATTGGAGAGCCCCTTCACGAACATAGGAGACATCATAGAGACCCATCCGATCTTCAGTGTTGGTGGTTTTTTTTAACGATTTGTTCGGTCGACGCTTTTAATGTGAACTCTGATTGGCTTGCATTCCAGCCGATCCGCATCTTGCCATGGTACAGTTGGATTTCTCCGGAAGCAGTCGAGAGGGCAGATGTTCAGTTCCCTAGCGATTTAAAGCAAGTTTTGACAATAATTCTTACAAATTTAAATAATAATTTTGTCAAGTTGACTAAAAAACTTGTTTGTTATTGGTAAGAAAGCCTTGCCGAATTAAGATTTTGACAGCTCGCATTAGATATCTTTGGCACGTTCTTATCGTCGTCCGATCACTTTCAGCATTCTCCAAGTACGGGAGCCAATCATGATCCTCCATGCAGAGGATGACTTTGTGGTGTCGCACGACCTTGGGAAAAAAGTGATTAATAATTTCTTGCTCTTACTTAATCATCGTAATCGGATAATCATCACAAGAGGACACTTACAAATTATTGACCTACTCACATTATAAAATGGAGTCGTTGCATTTTATTTTTAGCTCTACGAGATTTCCCTCCTCAGGGGCGGCCGATCGAAAACAAAGTTCGTGACCTTCCCCAGTTCAGAAGGCTTCGGACACAAGTACATCTACAAATACTCGAACCTAATCCCATCGCTGATGTTAGTTTATCAATAATCACGCGTTTCTAAGGCAGCTACTCTGATTGGTTGAAAGTATCACTCCCAAAGTATTATGATTTGTTTTTGGAGCCATTTTGAGGTTCTTTGGCATGCATCTCTGAACTTCTGAATGTAAAGATCTTCAAATTGGGTGACACAGCTAGCTATTTGCATCATTATTAGTTTTGAGGCATAAAATTTATTCGTTTGATTGTTAGCGTAAATTGACCAAATTATTAGCAAAATTGAATTATTTTTAGGAACTTTCTGGAAGAAACAGAGAAGTCCATCCAGTGATAGATTCGCCATTTCGATGATGATCGCTCCATCTCGTCAGCGTTCAAAGCAACTCATTTCAAAATATTTTCTGTCGAACAAGCTGAAACTTGTCTTACAATCCTCAGCCAGTATTTTTCTTTAACACACACCTGGCATCGATCCACCTAAAATGTCTCAGATCGTTATTGTTTCTCATGTTGTGCCAAGATCCCTATCGATAAGTGGAATTGCAAAGGGCAGATGCATCTAGAGATTCATGAGTTCATTCTTCTGAGTTTGACTGCAAATGCCTGTTTTATTAAAATTAAACTCTGTTTAATTTTCAACATTCCACTTGTCGCATGCTAACACAACTTACGAGCTCACTTGTTCGATTTTCACTTTTGGTGTTCGCAAAAACTCACATTACGGGTTTCTTTATTTAAACTTTACAAGAACAAATATTACTAATAGTTTGGAATCATTTGAAATCAGACTTACACAAGAGATGGAATCAAAACCAAAAGCTGTTCACTCAAACAAGCAGAGACTAATTGGAAATCCAGAAATAACATACTAATCGTTACTATAGTAACCCATCATCATAGAATTCACATATAGAAATAATATCATTAGACCAAGGGATCGATAAGAGTCGAATGATCAGGAACAAAATGGCCTGAAACTTCGTGACTTGTGTCGTTGGAAGATTCAACGTTACTCGAGGGAGGAGAGCAACAAGAGCTGCTTGAGTACTTTGGTTTGACTCGTTTCTCGGATTTCTCCCGCCAGGAACATTTCGTCCACGATGCTGTAGACCTGTCGAATGAGTGAGCTTGCAATTTAAATGTACGCTATAAAGTGATGTGTGGTCCATTTGCCGAGTCAGCAAAAACCTCACGAAGGTATCTGCATGAAGTTGCTGTTCAAGTACATGCTGTTCATGAATCTATCGGAAACAATGCAAGTCGATTGTTTAGTTTAACCAATTTGGCGGACCTTGTAAAAGTTGAAGACAAGATCCAGTTCGCAGACGTTGTGGAAGTATTCGTTTAGGACTTCGACGAAGTTGTGAATCGCCTCCAAATATGCCAGGTTGTTGTCAGTTATATCAACACAGATGCAAAAGTAGAGGCCAGCGTAACGTCTGTAGACGATCTTGAAATTTCTGAACTGCAGACGGGATTGGTTGGATGCAAAAATTAATACCCAGTGCTTTAATGCTGGAAACCAATTCCCTTTAAAGGCATCATTTTTCTTACCTCAACAAAATTTGTGTGCTTGGCATCTCTGACTGTGACAACAGCATGGACTTCTTCTATGAGTTTCTGCTTCTCATCATCGTCGAAATGCATGTACCATTTGGCAAGGCGAGTTTTACCAGCACGATTTTGGATGAGAATAAATCGTATCTGATGAAAAAAATGGTCAAGTTAATCATATACCAATTATTTCCACCTAGCCTCAGCTATCAACCACTTCTTATGCAAGCAAACCTTAAATTAGCCTCTTTAGTGCTTTAAATAAACAAAAAAGTGTTTCATAAGGTAGCATTTTCTGCTGCGGTAAATTCTCTTCAGCCGATAACGTAATGTGATGTAAATTGGTCCGCAGCAATATAGCACACTAAAAATGTTTCAAATCTAATAAAACAGTAACAGCAAATGACTTAGAAATAACCATATTTCTAATGACTGAAGTCTGCCCCCCAGAAATAAATGTTATTTATGTTTATGTTAACGGCATGGAATGTTGAGCAAGATGTTAATTATTTTAATGTATCTCAAAATATTTGTTGAAAATCAAAACTATAGTTTAAATTAATTTTTTAAAATTGTATTTAAAATTTATTTCCATTACATAAATTCAAAAATACTTACAAATTTTCCAGATTATCTTTGTAAACAAGCTGCCGAAGTAGTCCGAGATCCGGGTTCATCGGTTTTTGTCACAGAATTAAAACCTTCAATTTTTAAAATTCCGACATACCTATCTTGCCATCCAAAATTATATGTTCTGCTGAGATGCTTGTAGACACGATATGGAAGGGGAGAGCGAGCCATATTCATTAGAGGCAGAATCAATAAAGGGCCATAAGATAAAAATGAATGTTATTTGTCACGAGGATAAAAATTGCAAGGAGATTATAATCGAATCACCAAGGTTCAGCTTTAGGCGATGGCTTCTGTCAACTGTTTTGATCAATTCAGTTGGTTTTTTTTTCAAATTACATCTTCAAGTGAGTTTTAGTCAAATTAGACATCTTTAAAAAATATATATAACACCCCTCAAACTGTGATTGTTATTATACTTGATATCCCGCAACATTTGTCAAATTGTTCCAACATTTGGCCATTTTTCCAGGTTTTTTTCCATTTTTTTTTATTTTCCGTTTTTATTCATTTTAATTTCAACAAAACGAATGTCACGAATGACTGCTAACACAAATTGTGGCGACTCATTTAAAATATTTGCTATTTCAGGATGTCAAGTTGATGCTGTTTCTCATAGTATTATTCCTCATTATTCTTCTAATCAAAATATACTTCAAAGTTCAGCAAGGTGAGATCAGAATTTATATTTATAAACTTATATTATTTATAAATGTCAATAATATAAGTATTTATATAATAATTTATGTAATAATTTATATTTATATTCATAAAATGTCAATAATATAAGTAGATCTTAAATAAAATATTAGAAATAGATGCTTATTTATGCTTATAAATTTAAAAAACAAAAAAAGTAAATAAAAATAGATTATTATGCAACTACTTATCCCATTGCTTCATTGTCGTCGAATGCAAATAAGCATTTCAACAGAACAAATAAATATCAATACAAATAGACGTTTGCGCAACAATCATCAGGGAATCGATTGATTTGTTCAACGAGTAAAATGATCCTAATTCCTCAGAGTCACTCCTGGTCATAGCTTCCGTCGGGGTCCAGTCGACGAAGAAGTTCGTGTCGGGCAGGACTCGCTCCATGTTCTACAACGCGTCCGAGATCCACGACATCGCGATCAACGAAGGAATTTCCATGGTGTTATTTTTAGACACATTCATGCTAACGTCACACGTTTTATCTAATCGCTTCAGTGGCGACCGTCGACGTCACAAATGACTCGTTCGACGACATTCGCGAACGTTTGCAGACGTCACGAATTGTCTTAGAGTCGAGAAATTTGCATCGAACGTCGACGGAATATAAGAGCATTAAGTTTGTCGATGATGAATAATTACTGATAAATTTTGCAAGTTATTCTCTGTTTTAATAATCACCGGTAGCTTTGTTTTTGTTCTCGAATCAGCACCAAGTCATCTACTACATCTGCCTGCTCCTGCAAAACTGCTCGGAAAAGAACGGAATCACTGGAATGGTGCCTCTTTTCGAGGTAGTTCTGTTTTTAGCAGAAGAGTGTCGCACGACGACGACTAGGATTATTTGCTATCGAAAGTCATCCAAACGTAATAAGAAGAGCTGCCTTTGTTAGGACCTGCATTCAGGTTGTAAATGCATTTAGGCGTCCTATTACTTGGCGTCGAAGACGCAAACGCCTCTTTTGCCGACAACGAAAGCGTGTCAGACGTGCAATGTCGAGCCACCGTCATTCAGAACGATGTCGGCTGTTCTGTTAGATCCGAGCGACGCTTCTTTCGTTTTGTTCGCAAAAATGCCAAACGACATCGTGCAGAGTTTTCTATTAGGTTCTTTAAAAATCCATTAAAGTTTTTTTTCTTACGCAATATCGTCTCGTCGCATGATTTAATTTTATGTTTAAATTTAACTTTTGTAGGATTATATTATTAACACATTTATATTATATTATAATTGCCCAATTGAAAAGTGGTGTGTTTTGTCTTAAATATTCCTGCACTTCACGTCGTTCATTGATTGCACCAGAGTTCCTGGCCGCCTCTGAAATGCCTCGGGAGAATCAGAAGAGAAGTCAGACCGCTCCTGATCGAACGACCGCGACCCCACGAGACACGAGGGACCCGCCCGTTCACTCTCGCCGGCAAGAACGACCTCCTCGAGAACAATTCGAACGAGCATAAAATTTTATGACTCACTCGATTCTTTGCATCGCGACGTGCACGATTAGGAAAATTTTGCGTTCCCGGTTGCTCGGCTAAGTGAACGGCCGCCACGTTTTGCAATGCAAGGATCAAGATATATCGATTTCAAATATTTATCCCTCCAAAGTTGTTATTCCCCATGCTTGCGATTCTCGGGGCCAACCGGGCTTAGAGAGTCCGACCGACCGTCTTTATCAAAAGCAGTAGAATTAATAATTTTCAGATTTATTTTTGTTTGATTCCTAATAAAAATGATAAAAAAAAAACATCGATAAAAATGTCAACAACGGATGACTGGAGATTGCAATAAAAAGATAAAGAAGCACTGCACAGGACTTGAAGACACTTGTACTTTTAAGATCGCAAAAACTCGATATTGATCAAGGCAGAAATTCGAGGAGGGAAGAAGCCGAGCCGCAAAAGCCGTTGGTCTCGAAGCAAACGGAAAACAAAATGGAACGCAATTTGCCGCTACCTCGCCCGAGAGAATAAATGCCGGAGATATCTAAAAAAAAAAAACAACGTTTTAGCCGGTCCCGGTCAGTCCTTCGTGGACACCGGCACGTACCTCAGTCTCTTTTTCATGAGGACCTGCACGCACCTGCAGCCCTTGCACGCGCACAGCAGCAGAACCAGAACGAAACAGAACCCGACGGCCAGGGCCCCCATCAGACCCAGGTTGCCGTAACTGCCCCGGCAGTTCCTCCGGAGCCTGAGGAATCCGTAGCAACCCGAGCTGGACTCGGGCTGGTCCTTCAGCACTGCCTGGTAGTCGTAGTCAGCAGGTTGGACATCGTCTGTGAAGCAAAATTGATTAGTCATAGTAACTATTAGTGGCTAATAATTTTATTTGCCTTGACCTACTATTATATTATTATTATTATTGTTATTATTGTTGTTGTTGTTGTTATTATTGTTATTATTATTATTATTATTACTGTCAATCAGTGATTATTTGTTGGTTATTTGTCTGATATAAAGATAAGAGTTTTTAATCTCTTGATAAAAGAGACTTTTAGAATGAATTTACTCCTACCTTTGTCCCCGTAATCCCAAAATACTGGCTTTGTACTCCCAGCGGGCTGCGAAGGCAAGAGAACCAAATCGGCAGGATTTTCAGAAATTGTCGTCTGATTCATTGTGCCGGGCCGACGCGCAGAACTCACAAACTCTGAGAATATCCTTCTTCGTTGTTGCGTTGATGTATATTTCTTCCTCTTCGCAGGAGAGGCAGACGATATTCGGTAATGTTTAGCATCGTAGTTATCGTCAACATCGCTAACCGTGTCGCTAATGTCCTCGGCTAGTATTCCGGTTTTGGCGGTGATGTTTTCGGCGAGAAGTATGGCCGTCAGTGGTTTATTAGATGCTGCAGATCTATTAATGACGTTCTTGTATTCCCCTGCTGTCTGAAGAGAGATGGAGACGTTTTTATTCGAGGATTTAGGGCTGCCGGAGTTATTTCCGGATGCTGATGGGAATTGTGGATCGTTCGGCAGGTTTAGTTCATCTGCGAGCCAGTCGTTAGAATCTCTGATTACGTAGTCTCCAGAGGCCATTCGAACAAATCCAGGACAGATGACAACAACTCCCAGGACGAGCAGACACGAATCCAGCCAAACTCCAGCATGACCAGAGCATTTCATATTTCTCAGTCCAAAATATTTTTTTTTTTTGAACAAATCTTTTGGACTTGAAACTGGTTTGATGATTTAAGACTAGTTAACGACCCGGGCGCACGTTCGCCATGCTAGTGTTTTAGTGTTTTAGATAACGGTTTGGTCTCAGATACCAAGTAACCGACAAGAATGTCAAGCTGTTACCGATAACATTGATCGCTCTGGTCGATAACATAACATCACAAAACTCGCTCGATATGCTAGTAAAAACGGCCTAGTGCAACTTATAACTATGCTCAACACGCTCGCATCCGCCTCCAGGCAAACACACAAACACACACGTGCACGGTTGTGTGTGCACCACCCCGAAAATGAACGCAGGTGTTTGCGCGACCTGAATCAGGAATGAAAGGTGGAGCTGGGGAAGATTTTGATCAAGTCTTGATTCTCTGTGTGGTAATTACTGGATCTATTCACCTGTACTTTCAACAGGTCCGTTTTTCTGGAGCGACTACCGAATCCTCCGAGAGTAATTAGATTTTTTAGACTTGTAAACTCTTTTTTTTTAACAATTTAAAAACGTACTTGAGAAACGAATTAATTCTTGTCTTGTTTTCTTCTCGTTTTAATCATTTTAATGTTTTGATAAACTCAGATGCACTGCAGATTAGAGAGAGAGATAGAGATAAGAGTTGTTTATCTTTTTTTTTCGTGTTAGGTTTTATAAGCCGTGCATAAGAGGTGCTTATTCTTAGCGAAGCACGAACAATACTTATCCAATAATGAGAAGGAAGAACACATGCGATGCCCCAGAGAATACGAAACAGTTCTGTGTCTTGCGTCTTTTTAAATGCATAGAAAAATAAAATAAAAACAGTCGGAACTTGGACTCGAATCAGACCGTCTTTTGTACTGGATTCCATCGTGGATCACGAGTGAAACGCCAGTCATCAGACTCGCGTACGAACCTGTGCTCGAGAGGTTGCTGCTGTTGGTTGTGTGTTACGAATACGTTGTTGTGCCTGCTGCTCGTCTGCTCATTTCGACTTTGGCAAAGATTCAAAATCGCTCGAGATTGTTTTGTCGTGCGAACCCCTAAATTAACGAACGCATTCCACTATAATTACTATAGTTACTATAGTTACTGTAGTTAATGTAGTTAAGCAGTAGTTAAGGATTGCTAGTTATCTGATAATCAACTACTTGTAAAAGTAAAAGTCAACTCGAGGGGAGAACATTTCGAAAAATCTCCAAGGTTTACCATGTTGGGGGGTATTGGAGGGTACCAAGGTTACAACCAGTGGGTTGGCTTTGCCAACGATACGTGGCCAACATTCCTTCTAAGCTCTCGAATTGCCTAGGCCCAAATTTGAGATGCAAATTCAGATGCTGAGAGGCCTGCTTGAAATAATTGACCTTCGACCTATGCCTGCTCTGTTTGTTTGAACATTGAGAATTGGAAGCTTGTGAAAACTGAACCGAACAGAATGATAATAATAATAAGCAAATTATGAATTACATTAATTATGAATTGATTATGAATTAACTTCATAATCATTTTAGAATTCTCGTTTGCAAGTTCTTCTGATTTTGTTTTCATTTCGTTGTTGTTGTTGTTAACGTTATTGTTGTTGTTGTTGTTGTTGCAAACAAATGCAAACAGTTGAATAACTGCGTTTTACATAAAAGTCGGCCATACTATCAACTAGCCACTTTTTGCGTCCTTCAAACTTCAACAACAACGACGACGACGACGACGACAGCGACGACAGCAGCAGCAGCAGCAACAACAACACTTGCACTGATTCGTTAAGATTAGTGATAATTACAGATAATCTTCGTGCATTACTCTACCTCTCTCCGCCTTCGTGATTATCATAATTACATAGACGGTGATGATGGGTATTTTTAATAATTACTTTATAATCATCATCGTCGTCATCATCGTCATCGTCATCATCATCATCATCATCATCGTCGTCGTCGTCATCATCATCATCGTCATCATCACCACCACCACCACCATCATCATCGTCGTCATCATCATCATAATCACCATCACCACCACCATCATCATCATCGTCATCATCATCATCATAATCATCACCACCACCACCATCATCATCATCATCATCGTCATCATCGTCATAATCATCACCATCACCACCATCGTCATCATCATCCACATCACCATTAATTGTAAGTCTTCCAATTCGACCGCTGTACCGCACAGCAATTACATCGCTAGTGATGTCAAGTCTCATGATTGTCAGTGAGATGAGTAAGATGCTTTTTTGCTGCTCCAGCCATGATTACGCAATCATCGTAATCATCATCATCGTCGTCATCATCATCACCTTCGACAATTTAACTGTTTGGATTTAATTATTGATATAATGATAAGTTAATTGATAATAATAATAATTAATATTATTATATAATAACAATATTATAATATATGTATATATTATTATATACATATATATATTATTATATACATATATTATAACCTATATATAACCTATAAAAATATCATATATTATATATAATAATAATATATTATTATATAAATATATTATATTGTTATTATATAATAATAATAATTATTATTATTTTTAATATTGATTATAATAATAGTAAATTAATAATAATAATAAATATAATAATAATAATTATTATTTTTTTAAATAATGATAATAATATTAATAATTGATGATAATAATATTATTATTATTTTAATAGTAATAATAATGCAAACGGATATTAAGTCCTTCAGATATGATGATGACTTGCTGAGTCATGATGACGACGATGAGCTAAGTCATGATAATGATGACGAGCTAAGTCATGACGACGAGGAGTTAAATCATGGCGATAATCAAACACGTCATCTGCATGCATAATCAATAATCAAGCAGTAATTAGCAGCCGCTATTGCCAGGAAGGCATCGTCATAGCACTCCTACGACTCGAACCAGCTTCCCATTCACGGATATCCAAATGTCACGATGTCATGGACTCAGGCCTAAGCCAGGCACAGACGGCTAACTGACTGACTAACTAACTGACTGACTAACTGACTGACTAACTAACTGACTAACTAACTAACTGACTGACTAACTAACTGACTGACTAACTAACTGACTAACTAACTAACTGACTGACTAACTAACTGACTGACTAACTAAAGCACAAAGACAAAGTAATACATGCATGAGAATTAAGATTGCAACGTTGAACAAGAAGAACTCATCTGACCAGCAGCGTGTGGATCTGGAAAGTGTGCCTTNCATAACTAATTACCTGATTGATTACCTAACTAATTACCTGATTGATTACCTAACTAATTACCTGATTGATTACCTAACTAATTACCTGATTGATTACATAACTAATTATCTGATTGATTACCTAACTGACTGACTAACTAACTAAAGGTCGTTCGATGAGTTCGTCGACAAACCCATTCATCCTTTGTCTCGAGCACCTGCTCTCTAAAAAATGAAAAGGACTCAATCTGTCTTTAGAAGGTGTCATTGTTGCATTGATATTTTCAATTTCGATATTTCACATTCGGGTCGATGTACCAATGTTTTCCGATATCCTAGTGTAAACACGACCTCGATTGACCTCACGGACACAAATTAACGGTCGGACACGTGCACGGTGCACAGACGAAGAAAAAACAAAAACAAAACAAAACAACAGCAACAGTTGGGCTCCACACAAATGAGACTCTTGCCGGGGGCGTCGCCATGGTGATCCAACAAACACAATTCGATCCAAGACCACACGCACGTCATTCACGTACGACACCACGTGACAAGAAATGCTATAATTAGCTCCGTGGGAAGTCAAATGAGTTTAATTTGCAAGTTCGAGAGATCCAAGCACTCGAATGACGAACAAAAGATTGGAATCATCATCGGAGTCGTCAGGAGGGAGATTTTGGAGACAGCAATTTATAAGTCCAAACAGTAATAACGATAATAATATATTTATTGGGATTAATTTTAACATTCAATATCAACAATGAAATAGTAACATTACATTTCTCTAATGTAATAATAATAATAATAACGTAATAATAATAATAATAATAACGTAATAATAATAATAACTTCAGTCACAACATTCATTTTTTCTTTCCTTTGCTCTTCTTCGACCCGGCAGAGGACGCGGCCGGCTGATTGGACGACTGCTGGTGGCTGCTCGACTGCGACTGGCTCCTGGTCTTCAGCTTCGGAATCATCTGGCAGACGTATTCCAAAATGTCGTCCTCTGAGGAAAGAAAGCAGATGGTAAACTCGACACGGAAAAGAAACGACGACGTATGTCTGACAGATCGTCGTTGCATCAAAACTCCGTCTTCACAGCCGACCGACCGGCTTTGTTATCACGTTCCACCGCGACCGCGGACGACCCGAATTTTCACCCGAGGATCGCCTCAACCCCATCGCTACAAAAAACTAGAGATGGGAAAGAACCCGAACCCGGTTCGAACGAACCCAACTTTTTAAAGAACAGAACCATCAACAAAAATTTTTTTTGCAAGAACTCGGGTTAACTATGATCTCGAACGAACGAGAACCACATTTCAAGGTTCTTTCCCATTCATTTTGTTCTTTCGCTCGGGTACGACGTCAGATCGCGAACACGTCGCAAGTTCGCACTCGAGACGTGACGAGAGGGATTTTTAAAATCTAAGAGAAAATAAATTGAGTCTGTTTGAAAATGTGGCACGAATGTTCATTTTGAAATATGCATGATTTGAATGATGCATTTTCTTGCACGCTATAATGTGTTGTTGTATTTCATTGCGAATTTCACAATGTGTCGTTTCAAGGACAGGACAGAACAGAACCCATGTTTGCCGAGAACCTGAACCAAACTAAAACCCAAAATTTTGAGTCCGTTCCCATCTCTACAAAAACTTACTGTAATTGCATAAATGAACTCAACAACATTAATAATAATAATAACAACAATAATAAAATAATAATAATAAAACAGACTTTTCTTGAACTGTTCATTGACAGGGGCGTTCTCCTTGTCCTTGAGTTGAACCCTCACACGACCCTGAAAGTTTCTGTCTCTCTCCCTGGGGTAACATTTGTCCTGCTGTTAAAGAACAAACATGTCATCAGACATCATCGCAATCATTACTATCATCATCAAGATTAATGAGATGATATATTAGAAACACCCTTAAATATGCAACAATTTGTTTGTTTACATTGATTATTTATAATTTGAATGAAATTAATCTTTAAAAATCTAATAACATCACCAGAATCACGTTTTCTACATTGCGAGACAGTCAAAATAAAGGAGACATTGCAAAACACATGACGTGGTTGTCATGAGCGATAATAATGACCCATGTTGTATTTTAAGCACTCAACCTCTAAATTCAATTGATACAAAATTATTTAATACAAAATCAACTCGCATAATACAAAATTATTTAATACAAAACCAATTGGCACAATACAAAATTATTTAATACAAGATCAATTATCATAATACAAAATTATTTAATACAAAATCAATTATCACAATACAAAATTATTTAATACAAAACCAATTGGCATAATACAAAATTATTCAATACAAAATCCATTGGCATGATACAAAATCAATCAATGCACAACTGTTCAAGACCTCACCAAGTCGAATAAATAAACAAATCGAACGCTCGAAGAACAAAATCGCAACGAACCTCGACCACGATGGGGATTCCTGCCGCGGTCAGCACGTCCCTGATCTCCAGTAAGGTCGGATTGTCCACTGCCTAGAAAGCGTCGGACGAACGTTTAGTAAGGACCGAATTATATTTTATTAGAAGCTAATGCAATTCGACCAATAATGACGTAATAATAATAATAATAGTTAATTTATAATGCGCCATTTGCATAGCGTCATTTGTCATAATGCGTGTCAAACGATAAAACGAGGGGCCGTCTTGAGGAATTCAGTTCGTTTTTAGGTCGATGAAAATAAATTCTCACGACAAAAGTAAGCAATGAAAAGGTGCTCAGAAAATTAAATTGTTTTTACTTCGCAGAGAGTATTTGTTGCTTCATGGACTCATCCTTACCTTTGTTTTTGCAATCCTTCTGCCTTCAGACTCTGTCTTTTTGGCATTTATGTAGCTCGGATATACGCAAACCCATCTGATCGTCGGATCATTAAATAAATAAAAAGTAAGCAAAAACAATTTCAGTGCAACATTTAAAGTTATCAGCACCGATTTGATTTTTACATCAAATTAACTTGACTCTGGACGAAAGGTTCTCTATCTACGATATGTACGTGATAAAGTTTGACCATGTGTAACTGTCTGTCTGATCATTCTACTTAGTAGCAAATTCCATTTAGACATAAATAATAACCAGTTAAAAATGGCTTTGAAGCCATTAATATTAATACAAATTAAAAAATATGCAAAACCAGTCTTCGCACAAAGCTACTGCCTTATGGAGACGAAATCGTTAAGAAATGTTGTAAATACGAGCATACGGTTATAAAAATAAGTCTTCTTTTAAATAATTCATCTTCCAAAAAATAAATTACTTTACATCACCTCTCACGATCCGAATAATTGTAGGTAGGATTCCACGATCGCAGAGCAGATGTTCCACCGGCGGCAGCCATTTTTGTTTACGTACTGTCAACAATTCAATTCACGTGTTGAAATGGTGAAACTAAATGTTCTTTCTTAAATTCTTTCTGATTTTAATTTCATTCTTAAATAACATTGATTAAACTATTTTATGAATTGTATTTTAATGATTAATTTGAGTAATTTTTAAATGTTAAAATTGGACTGCACTGATATTATATTTTTTTTTATTTAATTTTATAAAGTAAGTTTACCTAATATGTAAGGAGAAGGACGACACTAAATCCAACGAATCATTATTTAGCATTGTAATTCACATTGAATTCTATAATCGCTTACAATATAACCTTCAAATGTTATATTTATTTACGCTTCGGACAAAAAATAAAAATGTTCCACCGATTCCATCAAGAAATTGTTAGAGTTTTTCATGATCAATAAAATATTTATGCTACTTAGTCGCTTGACAGTTTGACGTCCTCTTGCGGATTACCATTGAAAAATTAGCTTTTTTTCGACTTTTAAATAAAAGCATTTTTATATAAAAATATATAAAATAATATAAATATAATGTAAAATAAAAGCAAATAAACTCGGTGTAGATCTTTTACAACATGCTATTCAATAAATTTCAACGTACGACAAGTTAATCGTGCTCCCGCGCATGGTCTAATGGTCAAGACTTCATCTTCTCACGATGTCAGCACGGGTTCGAATCCCGTTGCTGGAGCAACGTCCTAGCGACGGACGTTATTACACAATTTCAACAGTTAATTAATAAGTGTACAGTTTAAGTGGAAGTCATCCTTTTATTACTTGACGACAAAGTCAAACTGCAGACCGACATTTGAACAAAACTGATTCCATGATGTTTACAAACACAATAAGTCGTAATAAATACAAAGTGATAAACATAAACAAAAAACAAATCTCAATTAATAAGAACATTCAACGTCGATAACATTTCAAGAACCGATCCTGTGCTGTGATTGGATAAAAACAAGGTCAGGTCATGACTAGTCGACCAATCTGGAAAAGAGACGTTTGAACTGCTCAAAGGAGACGAACATGGCGATGTTCCAAGTACTCAGTCGGAGGAATGACGGCATGAACCTGAGTGGTGAATGATTTAATTAAATAATTAAAAAGATCGATTCATCAACTTGCATCAATTTGCATTCAAATTTTTTAAACCATCCTTAAAGGAAGCATTACTAAAGAATAAACAACTTTATAGATCGAGCTTGATTACCAGCTGATTGATTGATGGACAGCCGAATGGCGGATTGAACTCACCCCTTATAAAACACCAGAGGGCCCCCCTCTTTCCACATGGTCGCGGCGCAACTCAGCGCCCCACGATAAACCCCTTTGGCCGAATTCATGTAGCGGGTCTTGACCACGTCTACCGGGGAGGCCACCACGGTCGTGCAGAACCCGGCACCGAATGCAGACACGAAGTGACACGGCATGTTGTCCGACATGAGGTTTCTGGTCAGTATGGCTTCTTTGATCATGTCGTAAGAGACCAATTCTGCTGCATTGACGATGGCGTTCCTTGTGATGTTTGGAATTACACCTGTCGAGTGATATCTGTTGTTGTTATTATTATTATTACGACTAAAATGAAAATAATTTATTGTTATTATTATTATTATTATTGTTATTATTATTATTATTATCATTATCATTATCATCATTATTATTATTATTGTTATTATTATTATTATTATTATTATTATTATTATTATTATAATTATTATTATTATTATTTAGGTCACCAGGTACCATTGACAACCTCAATAATAATTATTTCTTAATATTATTTCTTTAATGTATTATATTATAATTATAATTATATTTTGTGAAAATATAAGAAGAATAGTCAAAAGTTGATATTTCTTTGAACTGACCTTTCCAAAGTCCTTTAACCCCTTCCTGCTTAGCTATGGTCCTGTAAGCTTCCAGGCAGCTGGAGTAGCGCTTCTTTCCAGTTCCTTGAGCCTGCATCCTCACCTTCACGACGTCCGTCGGCTGAGCGAAGGCGACTGCCGTGGCGCCTGTGGTAATGCCGGCGCAAATTCGCAATTCAACATGACTGGAACTGCCCTTGTATCCAATATCTGCATTATTAGGATTATAAGCGGTGTAGTGTAAAAATACTTTAAAAAAGAAAGTTCAAAGTTCAACGGATGTACGGCGACCTATGACCCCGTCTTCAACTAACTGTTGAACTTCTCGATGTAGAAATTCTTGACCGTGTCGTAGAGACCGATCCTGACGCTGGCAAAGCAGAGCTGCCGGTGGAGTCCCGCTACTAGGCCGTTGTACAGGGACCTGACGCCCTCCTCGCAGCTCATGACGTACATGGTCCTCAGTACGCCGCGGTACTTCAGGGTCTTTCCGGCCGCCATGGTGCTAGACGAATCGGCCCCGGTCAGACTCTGCTCTCCTTGAATCTGCACATAGATTGGAGTTAAGATAATTTTGTTATCAATATTACTCACGAATACTGATGATTTGCTGATGTATTGTAATAACAATACTATTTAATTAATATTATATTTACAATATTATAATTAATATTATATTTACAATATTATAATTAATATTATATTTACAATATTATAATTAATATTATATTTACAATATTATAATTAATATTATTTTTACAATATTATAATTAATACTATAATTAAATAATATTTAATTTACCTTATTACCTTTTTTTAAATTACCTTTTTTTTACCTTATTTACCTTAGTTGATTATGTCGCATATGGTCGCTTCCACTCCAGACATCATCGTCATCATCGACATCATCATTGTCGCCGCCGCCGCCATCATCATCATCATCATCATCGTCATCATCGACATCATCAGCATAATCGTCGTCATCATCAGCATCAGCATTACTGATGAAATCACCAAAGTAATTGCGATACCCTCACACACACACACACCATCTCTCACTCACTCGTACAAAGGACACTCCTGTAACCATGTCAGTTTACCAAGGGTCAAAGGGCACGTCTTTACTCGACGAGGGGAGCATTTAAAACAACAAGGACCAAATACTGGGGTCAAATACTACGCTGCTCAAAATGTTATTGTTTCAGTTGTTGTTGTTGTTAATATTACCACACTCGACACAACTATTAATAGCCTCTGGGATTTCATTGGCCTCAAAAATTAGACCACCTAGGTATCTCCAAATATACCTGTTCATACCTGTAGCCTGACTTTAGCCGTATCGAGGGGTATGGTGAAGAGCTCTGCCACGCAGGCGGCCAGCCCTGCACTGACGACTTTCACCTTGACTGAAGGGTTTCGGCCTTGAACTGAACTTGTGACCATTATTGTTATGTCCTCTTTTCAGCCCTCTGATTGGCTGACCGGACCCAGTAGGTTGGTGTTACTAATGACCTGAAGAATGATAATTGGAAAAAAAACATTGAAATGAAAATAGTTTTTTGACAAATATTTATTTTTTGATATTTCTGATTGTTTGTCAGAATTGTTACTTAATTAATAAATATTATGATGAAGTACTCGGACGTGAGGTTCACTGGATTCATCAACTGCCTCTGCCTTTCATGGTAGAACAACGTGAACAACGGAATAATAATAATAATAATAATAATAATAATGATGATGATGATAATAATAATAATAATAATAATAATAATAATAATAATAATGATGATG
>MPNW01000218.1:14801-28770 GCA_011800805.1 Hirudo medicinalis | reverse complement strand
TTTTATAAATATTTTAGAAGTATTTAGAAATCTTTTAGAAATATTTATAAGAAATATTTAAAAGTTTTTAGAAATATTTAAAAAATATTTTAGGAAAATTTTTAGAAATATTTGTTCTTATTCCTTCTCTGGCGGCGGTTGTTGTTGTCGTGATTGAAGATCGAGAGACTCATAATTCTTCTATTCATGTCCGCCATGAGCAATTTCCTGGGAAAATCTGCCTTTAAAAGTACCAATAAATCCTCCTCTGGGCCAATAGCGGCTCGGAGTTCGGCCACCAGAGATGTCGGCAGATAATAGTAGTAGTCATTATAGTTAATTTCTAGGGCGCCGTAGTCAGAGCGTCAGAGGCGGCCGTGTTTTATAGGTCGTGGCCATCGCCGTGCACGCCGTCGTCCGGATAAGGATGCTCGGTCAGTCGCAGAAACACTCAAGGCGTATAAACACGTTGGCGTCGGTCGGCAGCTCCTACTCGGTCAGATATTTCCGCCGGTTCATAGACTCCACGGCCTCGAAGATGTACAACCACTGGATAGGGGAGGATGACAAGCAAAAGCGGGTTCTCTTGTTTCAGAATTCCCAGAAGCAGTACCACTCGAGGATCAAGATGTAGTGCAGTCCTCGTGATGTAGTACAATCCTTGTGATGTAGTACAATACGTAAAAGGCGCGGACGTGCGTAAGTTTTTTGACACCCTCATATGGTATTATTTTGTTCGCGGTGATGTCATGACATTGACGCAATGTAACGTTGGATCGAATTAAAGTAACCCTAACCCTAACCCTTGGTGTCTTCGTTCTGAGACTTGACACCGTCTAAGGGCAATCAATCAATCAATCAATCAATCAATCAACGTGGTCAAATAAAGGTTGACACTTTTGTCTAAGGTTTCAATCAATCAATTGTTGTTGAAACTGAAACTTTGTTGACGTGTTTGTTGGGGATGAGTGCAACATTTTGAATAAGAGTTGGGGAATAATTTTAAAAAGCTAGTTTGTATTCTCTTCATTTCGGCTGGAAAAGCCACGGCTGGACGAATGTTTCCGGGTGGCTGGCCACATTGGGGTCCGTTTGCCACGGACCGTCAAAGTCGGAGGTCTCGGTGGGTTGTTTTGACGGGAGGGGCGTGTTGAAACCGATAATTTGTCTTGGAGCAAGACTTTGGCACTTTCTGAATTGGGCGTAGATTGATCGAGGTACTGGAATCGAATTGGTTTCTGTTTGCTTTCGTTGATTGCCGGGGATGCGGCCTAATACCCCGAGGTAAGAGTGGAAGTCCCGTCTGACATATTGAGGTTGTCGCCCGGACAACAAATGCTTAAATAACGTCTTGAGGCTGGTAACGGAAAATGAATTTTTCGTCTGACGTCTTGAGGTTGTCGACTGGACAATGAATTCTCGTCTGTCTGTTGACTTTTCATTTTCCGATTCCTTTGTCGTTCCAGTCAGGGCTTTTCAATGAGATGTTCAGAAAGATTTATACCAAAAGAGGTCCTTTGACGGTGTCGAAATATTCACACCTGCTCCAAAACCTCATCGGGGAGGTGTACGGTTCGAGTTTGTGACAAAAAAATTTGCAAATTCTTCTTGAAAATTAATTATTCGTGAGTTTGGTCTGACACGAGTTATGTCAGAAGATCGTGAACTTGACAAAAAAAACAAAAAAAAACAAACTATTTATTGTCGACCTGACAAGCCACAAGAGACGGATTAGTTATCCTCGCAAAAATTCAAAAGTGTCTTGACCTGGAAAAACTAAACCGTGCCATCGCTTTGAAAACAAAACTGCCGAGGAGACGAAAAGAGGGATGCTCAAGATCGATGCGATTCTAAATGTCTCTGCTCTGGAAAAGAACAGGAATGAAGGACATTGTTCGATGATTTGAGACGTCAGATTCACATAAATTCCTCCTCAAGTCTCTCTTTTGTTCATAAAAAGAAGCACAGAAATGTCAAACGACGTACCCAAGGGACTCGTCCGGGTCCACAAAACAGTCCACCGCGAAAAGGGGCTCACAGGCGAACGACCCCGGGGAGTCTCTATCAGCCGCCGTCGGCCGATCGGAGCCAATTTTCATTTCAAGTGGAAGCAGACGAAAGCTTCCTTGCGGAACTGTCTGTTGAAGATCGTGTAGAACATGAAGTTGGAGGAGAACTTGACGGCCTGGAAGAGGTTGGTCAGCAGGATGGCGATTCCACGTTGAGGAGCGGACGAGATGATGCGTGTCGCCAGGAGACACTCGACGACCATCGACGGACTCACCAGGATGAGGAAGGAGACGACGATTATCCAGATTACAAAGGTCACCTGAAATGATTTACAAGGGGATTATAAATTTAACGGACTAATGAAATACCAGATGAGGTTGCCGCTAGGAAAGCCATTCACATTCATTTAGATGCTATCTCTTTCATCACCGTGCAATGGGAGCAGGTGTTTAGAATTCTAATTGGCGCTCGAATTACTCTTGTGCTCCCTCGTGGTCCAATCATTACGCCTACCTACCTGGAACCTACCGACCCAATCATCCAGTTATGTAATCATCCAGTTATGTAATCGATGATAATGTAATCGTCGATGTAATGTTCATAAATAACAATATTATCATAATTTTGACGATCGCTGGACGGTTCAATGAAGATGGAATATTGAGACAGAGTGATGATGATGATGACGACGATGATGATGATGATGATGACGACGATGATGATGATGATGATGATGACGATGACGACGATGACGACGACGACGATGATAATAGTAATAATGATAATGATGATAATAATAATAATAACTTAATAATTATAACAATAATAAGATGTTAATGCTTTTATCGAGTTGATTTCAATCCAAATCTATGGCGCCTCAAGTCGTACTCGTTTGGCGCACCTGTTGGAATTGCCTCGAAAACTTAGTCACGCCAAACACCTGGAACTGACAACTTACACCTTTAGTCCTCTACCTTAACTCCACGAAGGTCGAGTCGTCTGCTAATTCGCGGATTTCAATTTACTATTTTGACAATCCTTTAAATCTCCCTTGGCAAAAGGAATGGAACTCACTTGGAATCTGCAGCACCTCGTCCTGTCAGTCGCTGGCTTCGTTCTATGGAGGACGACGATCAGATGGATGTTGCTGTAGATGAGCAAAGCCATCGGCGTGAGGAAGCCGACGACGATGATGAAGCAGCGGTAAAAAGTCTCGAAATGGGTGTTGGACAGCGGGTGACTGGTCGACCCGTTTTGGTAGCAGATTCCGTCCGGAGAGCACGAGATGGAAAAGACGGTCGCCACGAGCATCGGGAGACAGGAGATGATCGAAAACAGGAGCGTGAGCGTGCAGATGATGATTACGTTTCGAGGTTGGGCGTTCAGTTTGTCGTGCCAGTGGCCGGACACGTAGGCCAGTCTCTGCATGGACACCACGGCTATGAGCCAAGCACTGTTCCACAAGAACACATTGAGGATGACTTTCTTGTAGAGGGCGTAGTAGAAATAGGCGCTCGTAGTCATGGCCGTGGATGACAGTTCGAAGATTTTGGCGATGCAGAAGAAGCAGAACAAGGCGTCCGAGATGGCGAGGTAGATGAGGCCCACCTGGATTGAAAATGTTTTTAAGGATTGAAGACCTGGCTTGCAGGTTGGCCGAACGGGTGATAATAATAATTTAATACATTTTATTAAATAAAAGGCCTGCAGGTTGGCCGAATGGGTTGCGTTCCTGCACACGGCGGTAATGACAACAGTCGTAATGTGTCGTGTTCGAAACCCAGCCTGCACTGCCACAAGCGTCCTTGGGAAGGAGCGCTATATAAATGGTTAACAAGAAGCGCCTCTGACGCTATGCATGTGGCGCTATATAAATGAAGTGCATTGACATTTTTGACGGTGGTTATGACGCAACTCGAAAACATAGAATGGTTTACGGTCGTCTGGGATTTTTTCCACCGGTAATATGAGATTAGAAGGACGGTCTTAAATAATTTTGTGGCGCCGTTCCCTAAGCAACCTCCGAGGACTGATAGTTATTTATTCCTCGATGAGGTCCAACCGCATGCCTCTTACCGTCGTACACCTCTCCAGTCGGTCCATGAACTTTCTCAGCCACTTGCAGTAGAAGATGTAGCAGTTGTAGACGTTCCCCACCAGGCCGAACATGCAGACGATGGGTATGACCACGCAAGATATGGCCATCCTCAGTACCTTGTAGCTGGACGGTATGGCCAGTTCGGGACTGTCGGTGCTAGGGTACCATTGGGAGGAATTGCCCGAAAATGGGTCCAAAAAGGAACAACTCGACCCGAAGAATCCGAGGTCGTCAGAGCTGCTTTTGCAGTTGGTGAAGTCGTACAGTAGTGATCTGTCACGGTGAGTGTTCAGTCGACTTAGTTTTAACAATTGAAATTATTTTTATTATTATTATTATTATTATTATTATTAACATCATCGTTATTATTATTATTATTATTATTATTATTATTATTATTATTATTCTTAATATGATGATGATTATTATTAACATCATCCTTATTATTATTATTATTATTATTATTATTATTATTATTATGACCATATTTTACTAGCTGGCCTCTTGTGGTACGTCTGGACGTCTTGAGGACACGGGCGCACGTCTCTGCCATTTTGCAATTAAAATCATCTGATTCACATCGAGTTTGTGTTTTAATGCATCATTTCAACCTCCAAACTTTTGGGATTTTCGTCCGATTATTTTTTTTTTGCAAAAAAATGCCTCTTTTCACGAAACCCCCCTCAAAATGTCTAGAATTTATCATTTCATCCTCAAATTTGAACAAAAAACTTCAAGATCGACGACGATCATTTTCAAGATCAGTCTCGTGAGAAGAAGGAAAATGATCCTAATTCTGCCAGTGGCACCAACTTCAATAAAAAGCCGCCAGTAATGCTACTCGGGAATAATGCGTCTTTTATCTAGTTGGCATTTTATGCATCGCGTTCGTAGACGATGCAATCCTCATCCTGCTAAAGGTTGAGATACCAAAAGAGGTTCGACTTGAAAGTCATCAGCGGAATTAGAAGCCGTGATTTATGAAGCTGCTGAAGCGAGTGTCGTTAACTCTATTTATGGAAATTTTTTCCAATGCAAACGAAGTCAAGTGTTTTTTTGGTGTTTTAGATTTTCATTTCGAGGGGGGACATTCACGTGGATTATTTCCATTATATTTACGTGATGTTGTGGAGATATTGGAAAAGTTGAAATATCAACATTTTCAACAGCTCAACATTTCCATCAACTTAACATTTTCATCAACTCAACATTTTCATCAACTCAACATTTTCATCAACTCAACATTTCCATCAACTCAACATTTTCATCAACTCAACATTTTCATCAACTCAACATTTCCAACAACTCAACATTTCCATCAACTCAACTTTTTCATCAACTCAACTTTTTCATCAACTCAACATTTCCAACAACTCAACATTAGATCGGATTTATAGTCTGTAAAAACACTGTTGTAATCTTACTCACCTGTTAAATGGATGCGCAAAGAGAAACGAGGTGTTTTCAACAGACATCTTTGAGCCTTTAGACTTATTTTAAAATCGCAGAATGAGGGCCCCCTCGATGTCCCCCGATGTCCCCCTCTTTGTCCCTCGATGTCCCCCTCGATATTTGACGATTTATTTCTTCTTCAGTTATTATTTTAACAAATTATTTTTAATCTACTTAGTCGCAAAGTTGAAATAATACTGAGCAACAAGCAGCTGATATGCAATTCCATGCAATTGTTGTTGTTGCTGTTGTTGTTGTTGTTGTTGTTGTTGCTGTTGTAAGTGGGTTCTCAAGAACATCCTCTTGAGGTCGTCATCATTCCGGAGCACAACGGATTCGTCCGGATTGGAAAAGAAATATGACTCCCTCAACATGTAAAATAATCGTCGATCTGCTTCCACTCATCAGACGATTTTCCAGCGTTCACTTGGAAAGGAGGCTTTCCTCGCAGTCGAGGAGGAAGAATTCAAACTCAGACGCAGTTCCAGACCCAACCCCCCTTTTAAAGACCACGGTGGAGTGTGGGCGGATGCATGGTTTCAGCGTTTTCTGTGTGAACAGTGAGTACTATATTACTCGAGGGATGACGATGTCGGTTATGTTCATTAGCTGCTGTTTACTTGTTGAGGATGTTGCGGTCAGCGACTCACTCCTACCTGTGTTTTCCAAGAAGCGATTGCATCATCATCATCAACATCATCATCATCAACAACAACAACGTCGTCTTCATCAACATTATCATCATCATCATCATCAACAACAACAACGTCGTCTTCATCATCATCATCATCATCATCATCATCATCATCATCATCATCATCATCATCAATGTCGTCGTCATCCCACCTTTTATCACCCTCTTTCAATTTCTGTGGTTGGATGTTAACATTTCTATTATTAGTACAAATATTATTATTATTATCATCATCATCATCATCATCATCATCATCATCATCATCATCATCATCATCATCATCATTATTATTATTGTTATTATTATTTCTATTATTTTATTATTATTTCTATTATTATTATTATTATTATTATTATTATTATTATTATTATTATTAATGACGATGAAGGAGAATCACATTCTTATGACAGGATGACAAATGTTCCGACGACAGGAGTACCGTAGTCTCACCCGACAGTCGACCGACCAATCGCCTTTCTGCTCCATCAATCCATCGACACCAGAGAACTGGCAAGCCAATCATCTCATTCAACAGCTCGGCACGACCACCAGAAACATCCACAAACGTGATGACGTCTGTTGCAGGCCGTGCCAAGGTGTTCGGGACGACGATGATGATGATAATGGTGGCGGTGCTGACGCAGATACATGTAAAGGTGACGATGGATGCGTGAGATTATGTCAACGACAATGACTATAGTAGTGGTAACCACACCACAGCAAAGTGATATGATATGATCACATCACAATGATGATATGGTGTTAGTGTCATGCATGAGGAATGGAGATAGAAAAAATGTTCGAGAAAGCATACAAAAAAAGCATACAAAAAAAGCATATAAAAAGGGCATACAAAAAAAACATACAAAAAAACACACAAAAACTCACCCTGGATACGAAAAGCTTGGCAGCGATGCTGAAGGGCTGTTGCTTGATGACAGGGTCGAGTATGGGAGAATTCATTGAGAATTGAACCATCTCCTACAAAATCGTTTCACCATCCTCTTCAATGTTGTTATTATTAATATTATTATTATTATTGTTATTAATTTACTTTGCATAAACATCATCACATGGCTGATTGTCGTCAATCCTTCATGACATCAAACCAGAACAAGCTAATCATTGGTTGCCAAAATGAGCCCTAACAACATACCAGCCCAAAGGTTGCTCGTTCAAGACCTAGCCTTTCCAAATATTCCCAACAAAAAACAAGAAGGAGGCCACACCAGTGGTACATTGGGGCCCGAGAGGGGCAGAGCCCGATAAATTTCCATGGGTACCGGGAGGAATTTGCTGGAAAAGGAGGGGACGGTTTGGAAGGATGGCCGACCAAAATTATAAAAAAAAACAACAAGAGTTGCAATTCGCATTTTTATGATGATAAATGATGAATATTTTAAAGAGGAAATTAGAGAAATGTCATTAAATTTTTATCGCAAGGGTCGACCAAAACCACCGATTCGGAGGAGAAAAGAGTGAAAGTTCACAGGGAGAGGAGAGAGGGAGGATGAAAGATAGCAAAAAGATTGCCAGAAGTAATAATCATGGCTAAAGGGGTCAAGAAGAGGTTAAAATAGGTCAGAAGAACAACCATGCATGCACAATGATAACCACAGTTGCAAAATAAGATCACAACAATATCATAATAACAATAATAATAATAATGCCGATGATTATGATAATAATAATAATAATGAATAATAATAATAATAATAAAGATAATTATAACATGTTGAAAAGAAGCACGATAATAAGAAGGGATTCGTGACCACAATCATGCCTCAAAAGAGACCTTGATCTCCTCAGACCACAAGTCCAGGCTGCTGTTTCGCTTCAGTGCTCGCTCAAAGTCCCACACTCGTCTCTGTTCGGAATAACAACAACAACAACAACGATGACAACAATAATAATAATAATAGTATTAATATCATATTAATAATTACTGTATTAATAATTGTATTATTGTATTATTAATAATAATATTATTATTATTATTGTCATTGTTGTTGTTGTATTATTATTATTATTAATATTATAACACCGGGGATGATTACAATCATAATTACCAAATTGCGTGGTTAATTCTGAGTGATTTTCTAATATTTTCCCATTTCACACACACAAACACAAGCACACACATGCACGCACACAAACACAAGCACGCACGCACACACATAGAGAAATAAAATACAGTCAAATGAAACATAACTGAAGGTGTGTGTGTGTGTGTGTGTGTGTGTATGTGTGAACAAAAATTTGTAAAGAATGGAGGTCAATAAAATGTCGGGCACTGATAAATATTCCAGTTGTCGTGGATCAGAAACGCAGAGAACGACATGGCAGTCATGTCATGTCGTGACAATTGCTTTTCCTCGTGGTTTTACATGGTTCTATTGGTGTCATTATAATATTATATTATTATTANAATAATAATAATAATAATAATAATAATAATAATAATAATAATAATAATAATAACAATAATAACAATAATAATAATAATAATAATAATAATAATAATAATAACAATAATAATAATAATAATAATAACAATAATAATAATAATAACAACAACAATTGAAAGAATTGCAACAATAGCAACTTCCTCTTCAACTGTTTGGATCTCCTTCCAAAGACAACTGGAAAGAACTGGATTTACAAGATCAAACGAACCGAAAGCAGGACGAGTTTTGGGTTTTCCCGAGTTTCGAAATCAAGCTCCTGGAAAAACCTTCCAAAACCTTCAAAAATTCCAGGAAAGCAGTACATCGTCCATAGCTTGGCAGCTGGAAAAGCACGTGCTTTTCCAGTGAAAGTCTGATTGCTTTTGGCCGGACATCATGAATGCACAAAGGAATGACAATTATGGGGAATACCAGATGAGGACGTATGTGATTAATCAACCGATGGAAAAGTGTGGGTGGAGGGTGGGCGCACCACCCCCAAAGGATGTTGACCCTCACTTTATAATTTGGTAAATGCTTTTGACACTTTTCGAGCGGCATGACGGCCTCTTCACGTAACAAGCCCTCGACATGTCACGAAGGTACGTCATCAGGTGAGTGTAAAAGTCATATTGACATTGCAAATTACACTTCAGTTGTGCCATGCGATACAAATTTGGACGACATTAATTATGAAGGTGTCGACAGGTAATCATCAGAGGAATATCCCTCTCACCGAACGTTTCGACCCAAACCCCTCGGGGGGTGGGCTGCACCCGTTTGACCAGGAGGGTGTCCTTGTCGGTTATTACCCTAGGGTAGCCATCTTCTGAACATCACCCATTACATGGTTATCGACTAAACTGTGTGAATGTGACAAGCTGTCAACGATGGTTTGATATTTTTATTTCGTTCGTCGAAAAAAAAAAACTCAGAATACATTTTAAATCTCCAGACGACATTAAAACCGATTGATGACATTTTGAGGATCATTTATTGGCGATCCGTTTCGAAGACATTTCGACAATAAAACATTTAAACAAAACAAAAACAAACATAAAACATTTAAACAAAACAAAAACAAACAATAAAACATTTAAACAAAACAAAAATAAACAACAAAACATTTAAACAAAACAAAAACAAACAATAAAACATTTAAACAAAACAAAAATAAACATAAAACATTTAAACAAAACAAAAATAAACAATAAAACATTTAAACAAAAACAAAAATAAACATAAAACATTTAATTTGGCGACAGGAAAATGGCCGAATTTGAAATTGGCTCAAGGAATCCTTTTTTCGAATTCTTCTAGCTGAGAGATTGACGAAGCCTTACTTAGGACGAAATTGTTGTTGGCAACATCACGTGCACGTCACATGCACGTCACATTAACGTCACATTAACATCACATAAACATCACATGCATGTCGCATTAACATCACATTCACATGCACATCACATATATACATCACACGCACATCACATAACATATACATAACATCACATACACAGGCGTTTTCTTTAAACAACAAAAATTCAGACCGTAGATATTCTTTGGAATGTGGCCGTCGGGTCGTGTTCCTGGGGGTGGTGGTGGAGGCCACCAGCGACCTTGGAAAGTCATTCTAAACATAGCCGTGTATATATATATATATATATATATCTATATATAAATATAAACATAAATATATATATATTCTAATAAATATTGCAGAGTGAATATAAATTATAAATATAAATTATAAATATAATATAAAATATAAATAACAATTTCCAAGAAAATTCGCCACGAAAATGGACGTCTTTAAATCCGAAAATACATTTGTAGAACACACGCCTATTCTATTCGCTAATCAAGAAATCAAACGGATGAGGGGTCGTCCGTAAAACACGTCAGCAAAATACAAGAGGTTTGGAAGAGTCTGACAATTCTTGGCGGGAGTTTGGGGTCGATTGACGAGGGATTGAAAGGGTTATTGTTGACCCTCTCTCCTCCTCCTCCTCCTCCCTCTGAAAAATCGACAATAGCATTCAGTTTAATAATTATCTTATTCACATTCGAAATAAAATAGTCGCAGAGTCAAAGTGTTGCAAGGTGCAAATTAAGAATTGTAAAAATCATTTTTACGGGGGTCGGTTTTTTGACATGATTTTGACAGGGGGTCTTCAAAAGTTTGACAGGGGGGGTCTTTAAAAGTTTGACAGGGGGGGTCTTCAAAAGTTTGAAATGGGGGTCTTTAAAAGTTTGACAGGGGAGAGAGAGGGAGGAGGAGAGAGGGTCAATAATAACCTTAAATTTGTTGACGTAATTAATGGACGACCCCTAAAATTGATCGATCCGACAAAAACATTTTTCGTTAAGAGGATAAAAAACTGATTTAAATACATTCTTTTTTCTAGAACTTTTTTGCGAATTGAACGCAAACGAGAAGGAAGGATTACTGTTTGAGGTTGGAAAGGATGTTTGCTTCTCGTGTTTGAGTGTGTTTGTGGTCTTCAAGTTCTGTCGACCGAACGCCACTCAAATCAAACAATGTTTCGTTATCGTCTGCAAAGCAATGTTGCAAAAGATTTGTTGCAAAGCAGGGATGTTGCAAAAGATTTGTTGCAAAGCAGAGTTGTTGCGAAAGATTTGTTGCAAAGCAAAGTTGTTGCGAAAGATTTGTTGCAAAGCAGAGTTGATGCAAAAGATTTGTTGCAAAGCAAAGTTGTTGCGAAAGATTTGTTGCAAAGCAGAGTTGATGCAAAAGATTTGTTGCAAAGCAGAGTTGTTGCAAAAGATTTGTTGCAAAGCAGAGTTGATGAATCACGGAGCTCAACGGGGTTTATTTTGGCAATGAATCTCCTATTTTATTCGCCATTATATCTTTTTAGAATAGAATTATTGTGTTATTCTCAAAATTAGCTTCAAACGATCAACCTCTTCTTGTAACCACAACGAACGACATGTGTTATCACGACAAGCACGAATGCAATAACAGTTTTGTTCCGATAAAATATTATTTTAACAATTACCGATAAATCGACAGATTTTATCTTCCAAAAATTTATTTAAAAAAGAATTTAAACTCAGATTTCGGAGAAAAATCTTAAATCGAGGCAAATGTTTGTCTACCACATGAGGGAGCAGTCTGCATCTCAAACGAAAACACTGGATGAGCACGCTTGGATATCGACGATTTTTCGAAGAAGTGGACTGTGAATATAAACTGAAAAAATATTATCCACAAATCATCGAACATCGGAGGACATAAATATTGAAGATCCAACAAATTAACATTTCCTTGTTGAGGTACGACCCCCCCTGCACAGGACTTGACATGACGAGAGAACTTTGCACGTCGACATTTTGTGTCATCGTGGTCGCCCTCTTAACGTCCTTGGTGGCATCGGTTGGTTCCATCGAGTTGAGGTTCATATCAGAGTTCTTGGAGATCAACAACGCTCTGAGGAAGCTGCCAAATTCCACGAACATGAGGAAGTTGGTAAGGTACCTCTTGTGGTATGACTTCATTTGCTGCTGTGTTTTGTGATTTGAGTTGGAACTGTCCTAATTTTGTGATGTGTTTGCTTGACTGAACTTTAAAATGGAGATGTTAGAACGTGGAATAACTCGTAATTATTCAAAATAATGAAAATAAGCGTGGAAAATCTTTCGAAATACCTCATAATGTATTAAAATAATGAACCTTGACAATCTAAACGCCAAACGAACGTCATCTTGACTCTAAAAATCACCCTGCCCACAGGAATGGAACACCAAGCTTGCCGAATTGGCAGCAGACGCAGCCGAGTCATGTCAGCTGGAAGTTGTGGTCAAAAAGCACCAAAAATTCAGAAACATTGGCGTGGCCACGCACGTCATGAGGGACACAGAACCAGATTTGAACCTCGCCCTCCTCACCTGGTACTCGGAGGGCTTCCATTACGACGACCCCACGAGGAGTTGTAGGCAGGACAGCTGCCTTGTGTACACTCATGTGAGACCAGTCTTTATTATTGATGCTTTGTCAAATAAATTATGTAATTAATTTTTAAATCAATTTTTTTAATAAATTGATTAGCTAATTTGAGTATAAAATACGTTAATATGTACCTCATTTATATAGCGCCACATGCACAGCGTCAGAGGCGCTTCTTATTAACCATTTATATAGCGCTCCTTCCCAAGGGCGCTTGTGGCAGTGCAGGCTGGGTTTCGAACACGACACATTACGACTGTTGCCATTACCGCCGTATACAGGAACGTAACCCATTCGACCAACCTGCACGCCAGGGTCAGGGTCAGGGTTAGGGTTAGGGTAGGGTCATTATAATAACAATTTATAATGTCATCATAGCTCATCGGAACACATTTTATTCACTACATTCCTTGTAACTTGTTAATATTACCTTTAATTATGCCATAATTTCTCTAAAACTCCAACAATTCACGGTCAAAGGTCATGAGAGCAGTTTCTGGGAGGGTGGGGTGTGGAGTTCAAATGTGTCCCTTTGGGGACGTCATGTCAGACGTAAAGGGGAAAGAAAAGCGAGAGAAAAGAGCTTACGTTGTGTGCTTATACGGGAACAGGTTGACGATTAATAATATTTTGAAGTTAAAATACTTTAAATTAACAATATTTTAAGCTTAAAATACTTTAAATTAGGAATATTTTAAGTAATATTTGTTCCAATTCTTTCCAATCTCCTGGAAAACAAAAGTCAATACGAGAAAGGTGTTGAGGTTTTCAAAGGTGGACGGCAGTGTTCCGCTTGTGGTGCTCGTCAGGAGTGCCGTGACGAACTGTGCGGTATGTTTGACATCATGAGGTCATACCAATGGAGTTGTGATACTTCAAGAGGCCGCTCGTGCTTAAGTTTAAAATCTAGATTGCACGTCTAAATAAAAATTGAACTAAAATCTGGATTGCACCTCTAGATTTTAAATTTATAAAATATAAATTATTAATATAATTATTTATCATTTATTATAATATAATATATTAATTATTTGTTATTATAATTATTAATATAAACTTATATAAAATTAATATGTACGCACGAGCTACCTCTTGAAGTATTCTGATTCCATTTTCGACATCTCCACTTATCAAGATGATGATAATTCCCAACGATATCATGTTATCAATAATAATAATAATGATAATATTAATAATAATAATAATAATGATAATGATAATAATAATAATAATAATAATAATGATAATAATAATAATAATAGTAATAGTAATAATAATAATAATAATAATGATAATAATATTTATTACCAAATAGTCAT